>OW804100.1:112226477-112279623 GCA_942159475.1 Sthenelais limicola | reverse complement strand
TGTCTCACTGCGCATGTCTATTGCAGTGCATGCTGGGATGGATTCTGATGAAATCTGACATACAAATATTAAGCAACATTTTTATCGAAAATTGCAAGAATGTTTTCACTAATATTATAGCTTTTATAAATGATCTATGAAAACCAAATGCATGATGGGAAATATGGGGACTTGTGTCATGGAAACATGTATAACACATGGATATTGACATAAGAGCATAGATAAATATTCTATTCTGAACATGGCATGTTTTCTATAGACTTTTCACTGTACCATTAGTCCCATAATTCCATGCAAATCAAGATTCAAAATGGCGGCTATGTAACACCCCTATTGATCCCTGTCATGTGACGTCACAGGTTCATTTTGTATCAAATACTGACATCTACCTTTAACCCTGATTTTGCTGTTGCACATTACATTTTATCCAGGGTTGATTGCACTTGTTCCTGAGCCAGACTACACCAGGTATATACACTTTACCATTGATTGTTAAAAGCTTTAGAGTAAGTTTACACACACAGAGTGTCTCTAATATATCGACTGCTACACAAGCAGGAGCAGGATCAAGTCTGGTGAGCAAGATGGGTCAGATTTTGAGAAAATGTACAATTTGCTGCTGTACACATTTAGTAAATTCTACTAAATTAGACTGGAATATGGTCAATACTAGGTCAATTCGAGTATATTCATTGTATTGATTCTAGCAATTGGTTTGTTTAGGTTGAGCTGTATTTTGAACTTTATTTTTGTTTGAAATTTGGGTTATTAGAGAGGATTGATGAAGTTGAATTGTACATTGTCCGGCGACTTCACCCATATTTCCAATAGTATTTCACCTGTCATGCACCCACCCCGTGATAAGATGGATCTTAGTCATCAGTCATTGTGTGAACGACAATACAAAACATATTCATTTTCATGGTTGATGCTATGTGAGATGGGAAAAGTATATTTGTACGGAGTTAAACATAATCATATGGGTCAGATTTTCAGAAAATGTACAATTGAAGGCTGTTCACTTTTGGTTAATTCTGCTAAATTAGACTGAAATTTCGTCCATACTAGGGAAATTCGAGTATATTCAGCATTGCATTGATTCTAGCAATGTGTTTGGTTAGGTTGAACTGTATTTTGAAAGTCATTTTCATCTTAAATTTGTGTTACTTGATAGGATTGGTGAAGGTGAATTGTACATTTTCTGAAAATCTGACCCATATATAACAAACAATTGCCTGTGACACAAAGTTACATGAATATATATGCATCATGATTAAAAGATAAAATTAGTGGAACAGCAGAACAAAAATGGCGTTATTTTGGGATGTACCATGCATCAAATACACCACAATATGCCATAAATTATAATCAAGGTTCAAAACGTAAGCTATTTATCTCGAACCAAACATGAGATATATACAGGATAAGTCACTAGAGGGTCTGAAGGAGCGGGAATATCGCACGAGTTGCAACCGCGCAACACACGAAGCCGAAGGCTGAGTGTGTTGCGCGGTTGCAACAAGTGCGATATTTCAAGCGACGAAGACCCACAAGTGATTTATCTGATTTATTATATATGCTTTATAAGAGGTAAAACAATGTATATCTTGCTGAATAAATCATATTTGTATTGCATTGCATTATATTTGCATTCAACCAGTATCACTACGCTCCTACGCGCAGCAAATGAACATGAAGGAACACTGAGAGAGAAAGTTTGTGCGAGAGAAATAGCTCACATTTCCTAATCAATTTTAGTCACTTTCACAGTTTTAAATCTTTTAAAAATAAAGTTATGGTTTGATAAAGGGTAGACCTTGATAAAGATGAAAGGATTTTAGTTTATTTATTCATTTGAATGAGATATTACACCTCGAGCTGTGTTAAAGGTTACAACGATCTGCAGATCATTTTGTTGTCATTTGGTCACTGCGGGAAAATCGGTCACATTTTCGAATCAATTTCCAACGTTTTCGAAGCTTTAAATAGTTTTAAAACTACAGAAATGCTTTAACAAAGGATATACGTAAATAAAGATGAAAGTATTCTAGTTTATTTCCTTCATTTTGATCTAATTTTATTGTTCTACCTCCCGTACTGTCTGCGTTTTGTGCGTTGACAACTGATCGGCGTGATCCCTCTCAGGTGGGCCTACACGCTTTCATAGGCACCTTCAGAGCGTGGAGTTGTATACGACACAACTCAGAGCATGGAGTTGTATACGCACACAACGTATACAACTCTACAATACGTTGTTTCAACGGCAACGCGTATATAATAAATAAACAAATACCTGAAAACCGTTTTCAGCCAAAGTTAATTCAGTAAACTTTGCTAAACTAGGTTAAAAAAGGATGAATGCTAGATACATCTGAGTATAAATGTGATTCCTTTGATTTTCAATATATGAGGGCTACGTTTCATAATCAAAGCAGCACACGCGTATAGCGTCCATCCACTAAAGGGAAAAATGGTGGAAACAAATGTTGTTGTTGCCCAATAATTTGTTGCAACAAATCGCCCCTCAAAAACAGTAGTTGCCCAGATAAATGGCAACCATTTCTTTCATGAACAAAAAAAATGATAGAAGTACTGGATATCCTTTTGTTTACCATCATAGGAATGCACTTGATCCCATCGTTTCAAATGTGATGATATCTCAAAACCAATTCTTTGAGACATATGACTCTCTCTCAGATATCTTTGACACATTACCTATGTGATCCGTTTTAGAAGAATGAGTCATAAGTCACAAAAAATAGATTTTGAGATATCACATTTTTGAAAAGATGAGATCAAGACGATTCCAATGATAGTAAACAGTCTATTAATCTAATAAGTATCTTTATATTTCAAGTTTGATATTTTTGTTTGAGGAAGAAAAAAACTTTGCACTGTTTCTTGGGGGCAATAGCCAGTAAAGTAATTAAAGGTATATGCGGGTGTTTAATGGAAAAAAGATTGGTCGGTGACTTTTTCATGAAACGTTCAGGGATCATTCCTGACTACATAAGAAAGCAAGAAATGAAAAAAAAAGTATATCTCAACGACTTATTTTTTTTTCTACAGCCGCCTGAAAATAACAGAGCTTTAGCACTGAAGTCTATGGAAAAATGTGTTTTTTTTTCACATTTCACTATATAAAAAAAAATTGATAGGTGACTTTTCATCAAAACTTTCTACACATATATTTGGAGTATTATGCTACTGATTTACCAAAAAAAACCTGTACGTTGACGAGGTTAAAAAAAGTTATGGTCATTTGAAGTATAAAATAACCAATAAAAACCAATAAACATAAGCATAACCAATACAAATGGATCTTAAAAACATGACTCAAAACTGCTGTAATGAAAATAAACCCTGTAGATATTGGAAATCTTGCACAAATACATCTCAACTTATCATGATAACGAAATATTTCAAAGAAAAATAGGAGCCGCTAGGTGGCGTGGGCGTGGACACCCGCGTATACCTTTAAATGTACTCTATGACATTAGCATAGAAATGCATGAATATATTTAATACACTCTCTTGAATTTTGATACTTGTGTTCATGCTATAGACAGCAATAAGCACCCCAAACATAAAAACATTCACACAAAGACATCTTGTGAATAAAACACTTTAAAAAATATTATTTTTGCGACTGACTCATTTTCCTGAAACACATTATATATGTAGTATAACAAAAACTTGATGATTGTTTACCTCTCTAAGCTGTCTCTGTGTGTGAGTGTATGAGTACAATCCCACTCTATTGATGATTTGTCAGTGCTTTATGTGCACTAGTAGGCAACTCCCTCTCCTTATACAGATAACTTTAGTGCCAAGTCATCATAAAAGTTATACATTTCTTTCAGTGCATATTTGTGATGTGTTAAGTGTACGTCACACTAGCTAGGCTGTCTAGAGCTGTTAGTAAGGTCGCTACAGATTTTCAGAAAATGTACAATTGGCAGCTCTACACATTTAGGAAATTCTGCAAAATTAGGCTGAAAAATGAAGAATTCAGGGTATATCTGAGTATGTATCGCATTGATTTAAAGTATCAGTTCTGTTATGTTAAACTGCATTTTGAAGCTCATTTTTGTCTAAATGTGGGCTATTTGAGAGGATTGGTGAAGGCGAATTGTACATTTTTGTACACTTACACCAGTGGTAAACATGAAAATAAACATGAGAAAAAAATGTTGTTCATGTTTACCTTTTGAAAGTCCAAGAAAGTTCATAGGTCGACTAGATAGCTTTTTTGAAAAAAATTATGACCGTTCACTATAGAGAGAGAATAAAATGAGCCGCCAGCAATCGAAAATTGATTGGACGAGATTCGTCCACATAAGCACAATGTCATAGGCAGAGTGCTTAGGTGGAGGAATCTCGTCCAATAAATGTTTTATCATGACGGCAAGTTCCATTCTTTATTTATTATACATGCAAAACATCCCTGAAAAAGTAACAAACAAGTATCAGAGATAGTCCAAACACCCCAACATGGACTTGTTGACGTTCTTCGCAGAGAGCCAAGGCACTTGTCTATAGTGTTAAAGGGTCAGTTAACGGGTTCATGGTCACTTTTAGGACAACAAACTTCATGGCGCCATAAATACAACATCCAAGTCTTAATTTTTTTACCTCCATTTACGTCTAACTTATAGTCACTTACAGGCCCGAATTGAGAAAGCTTACTTGAAAAGGTCTGTTTAGCACAAGAGGGCACTGAGAGTGCTGTGTGACGTCACATAGGGGCACCAGAAATGAACATAATATCCCTACTTTCCCCCCCAATCTCCCAGCAATTGAAACAGTTCTGATCAGAGAACAATATTCCTGTAACACAGTTTGTTTGTTAGCTTTTGTTTTGGACTCACACCTGCTAGTAAAACGCCTTCCTCCCACCCCACCCTCCTTCTTTCTAGCAGCAATTATGAGAGTTGTTTATTATGTTCATTGCATGTACATTTCAAGATTGGCACACCTTTATGACGTAGGCAAACAGTGGTGCCTTGAATGGAGTGTTAAACTGTGGAACTACTTTTTCACTGCTTTGAATGGGTAAACTGACTAAATAATAACTTGAATTAAGTGAAACCAGGGTGGTTACATTTCAATAATAGGAAGGAAATGGATTTGCTCATAATATTTGGGGGTTTACTGACCCTTTAATTTCATAGTTTGCCTACATGTAACTATAAAAGTAACACTTTAACAAGAGCCTTTGTATCCCCGGGACGAATGTCAACAAATCCATAGCCATAGGCCTATAGTGCGGAGGTAATGTTACAGCTATTTTGAGACAACTAAACTTATAGTATGCCATCCATGAAAATATTGTTATTGCACTGTACTTATTGCACCTCTCAAGCCTAAGGAGAATTCCACTGTACATGTATTACAATAATTTCTTAAACCTCTATATTAAGTATAACTGACATAGATTTACCCATGAATGACTGTTATAGAATTAATGGCTGATATTGAGGGGCTGCTGGTGCACTGTTATAGGGTTAATGACTGGCACTGAGGGGATGCTGGTGCACTGTTATAGGGTTAATGACTGGCACTGAGGGGATGCTGGTGCACTGTTATAGGGTTAATGACTGATATTTAGGGGCTGCTGGTGCATTGTTCACCTATAATTCCTAGGCAAGGCTGAGGTCTTATAGACAAAACAGAGCATGAACAGTACCAAAGTTGAGGTTATTAATGTGTTTAGTCTCTGCCTACAGTTGCTTGAAACCTCAGCCTGGCCTACCAGCAGTCTTTTTTTTCAACCTATTTCTACCTAGGCTTTTGTCTATACTTAGAATGCTGGTCTACCTTATTGTAACCAACACCTTTTTGCAATAAAGAATCCTTGAATTGAATTGAACCTCTACACCTCTGGCTGAGTAGAGGCATAGGATGTTTCTACACATCAGTAGGGAGGGAGGTGGGTTCACATTGTATAGGGTAGGATTAAACACGTCAACATTACGGCTATGTGTACTGGTATAAACAATGACAACAGATTATAGGCATATTTAGAGCATCACACTTCTCACACTTCTCACTGATGCTGCATGCTTTTCTAGAATGCACAACACATTGACTAAACAAAAACCATGCACCAGCAGCCCCTCAATGGAGGTTATTAATCTGTTTAGTCTCGCTCTACAGTTGTTATAGCCCCTGTACAGCTCAAGGCAGAGACTAAATACAAACAATGCACCAGCAGCCCTTCAATGGGGGTTATTAATCTGTTTAGTCTCGCTCTACCGTTGTTATAGCCCCTGTACAGCTCATGGTTAAACACAAACTGTGCACCAGAAGCCCTTCAATGGTGGTTATTAATCTGTTTAGTCTCTGCCTATGGTTGCTATAACCCCTGAACTGTTCAAGGCGGAGACTAAATGGGTTTTTTTAACAATGGGGGTTATTAATCTGTTTAGTCTCGCTCTACCGTTGTTTAAGCCCCTGTACAGTTCAAGGCAGAGACTAAACACAAAGAATTCACCAGCAGGCCCACAATGGAGGTTATTAATCTGTTTAGTCTCGCTCTACAGTTGTTATAGCCCCTGTACAGCTCAAGGCAGAGACTAAACACACACAATGCACCAGCAGGCCCTTAAATCGTTTAATCTTAGTCTCATGTTTATTTGTCCCCCCCCCCTCCCCCAGACAGCCCAAGGCCATGGGTAAACCACACTAATCAGCCTGTATCCTATTATACATTTCTAGAAGCCATTAGTAAGTGTTTATGTGTTGTTTCCATGCTATAAACACATGGTGGATAGCGGCAGCTGATCAATATGGATCATTACTCAATAACGGGTATAAATACACCAAGGCCATCGCTGCTATTAAAATTGACTGCCATAGTTCTGGGGTGTTCTAGTGTAGACTGGATGATGTGGGTCACTATTCCAACATTTATTGCTTAAAGGAGTATTCTCAGAAAAGGAAATATGAGGAGATAGAGGGAGATATGGCACCTGGGCAGATACAAGACAAGATAAGGAAGGTGGAGAGAAGATATATGGGTCAGATTTCAAAAAAGTGTACAATTCACCTTCACCAATCCTCTCAAATAACCCAAATTTCAGACAAAAATAAAGTTCAAAATACAGTTTAACCTAACCAAACAGATTGATAGAATCAATGCAATGCCGAATATACTAGAATTTACCTAGTATGGACCAAATTGCAGCATAACTTAGCATAATTTACTAAAGGTGTACAGCTGGAAATTCTACATTTTCTGAAAATTTGACCCTTATATGTGATCCGTTTTAGGAAAATGAGTCATAAGTCGCAAAAATGATATTTTTTAACGTGTTTATTTCATAAGATCACTTTATTGGAATGTTCTGATTTTGGGGGAGTTCATCACTTATAGTTACATTAGTCAATGTATTACATTTCAGGACAGGGTATCAAATATTTGTAATTGCTTTAAAGGTCCTCAGATGGAGTATATTTAGTTACTTTACTGGTTATTGCCCCCCCCCCCCCCCAGAAATATTGCAAACTTTTTTTTTCAAAAATAAAAATATCAAACTTAAAATCTGGAAATACTTATTAGATTATTAAACTGTTTACTATCATTAGAATCGACTTGGTCTCACCTTTTCTAATATAACGATATCTCAAAATCCATTTTTGTGAATTATGACTTATTTTCCTGAAACACATCACATATAGTGTGTAAAGAATAGAAGACGTTAGAACAGGCAGAAGAAGCAGGAGAACAAGGAGGGTAGAAAGAGGAAGACTTGGCGAGTGAAGGACAGAACAAAAGATGTGTTGTAAAGAAAAATAATATATTTTTATTATGTAGTTTTCTAACACATGTCTATTTACCGAAAGGGTAAGATTTTGTGAAAATGTACAATTCACCTTCTCTAATCCTCTCAAATAATAGATAGTTTTAACCATCAAGACACGAGAATAACTCAGATATACAGAGCATTTATTATCGGACAGAATGAATGCATCCCGATATCTTGCTACCACATAGTAGATATTAAAACAAGGATCCCCCAGGAAGACCTCCTCAGGGAGAGGCTGGCATCCTTTTATGAAAATTGATGTAACTGTTTGATTCGGAATAAAAATACAATATATATATATATATATATATATGACATTCTAATTTAGCAGATGTTACCAAATTCTTAAAGCAGAAAATTGTATTTTCTGAAAATCTGACCCAAATATCACAACAGTGATACATGGGTCACATTATCAAAAAATGTACAATTTGCCTTCACCAATCCTACCAAAAAAATTTCAGACAAAAGTAAAGGTCAACATACAGTTCAACCTAACTAGACTTCAACATATTTTCTAAATCAGGCTTTTTATTACAGTGGAACCTCGCTATTGCGACCACCAATCAAATAAAATCTTTATAATCTGGTTGTATATGAGACGAATTGTACATTTTTTGAAAATGTGACCCATGTATTTATCAAATTTTGTACACTAAGATTGAGCTCAGAAACTGGAATTTAGTATGGAGTGTATACCAACAGCTGTGCTATCACTGAACATGACAGAACAAGTAATGGTCTATTGGTCAAGCCTCCATTGATTATTGTTTGATGGCTTGAATACCATGCTATTTTCAAGGTGTGGGTGGTTTCTGCATGCAACAAAACGTGAAAACGGTGGGGATGTAGTGTCCTGAGGAGCATCTAATGTGGTCACATCCTGAGGATACTTATAACCATTATAAGAGCCTGATTTTCAGAAAATGTACAATTGGCAGCTGTACATATTTATTAAATTATGCTAAATTAGGTTGCAATTTGGTCAATACTAGGTAAATTCAAGTATATTCAGCGTTGCATTGAATGTGGGAATGTTTTTATCTTTGGGATACTTAAAGCCTCTTGTAACTTGAATAAATGTACTAAATTTCAAGACAGTGTAATAAACATATTTACGTATTTGTATGGTTGTCGTAATGGATATATTTAGCTACTTTACTAGTAATTGCTCACCCCAAAATACAGCAAACTTTGTTTTCAATAAAAAAAATATCAAACTTGAATTATAGAAACACATATTAGGTGTCCCAGTGTTCACTATCATTAGAATCGGCTTGATCTCATCTTTTCAAATATGATAATATCTCAAAATCGATATTTTGCGACTCATGACTCATTTTCCTAAAACGGATCACATATGTTTATGACAACTCTATGAAGATCAGGAGATCTCTGGAATTACCTCAAAAGAATCTCCGGGAACCTCTGGGAATCTCGCCATTAGGGTTTACATCTCCAAGACTGCTGGTATAGTCCCGGATTATATTAGTTAATTATTCTGTTACTAATTATTAGTTAATGTTACACCTTCCAAACATTGAACATATCTTACGTTAAATGTTACTTTAATTTATGATGAAATTTGTACTTGTTCACTCATTATATTTATGTTTGGACTATGCAGCTTATAAAAGCTGTAATCAACTGCTCTAAATGGTCCATCGTATGGAACAGTAAAGTAACTAAATGTAGTCCATATGAGGACCCTTAAAACGAAAGGATATATTACATAGAATGTCCTGAAATTTAATATATAGATTGATATAGCTGTAAGTGATAACCTTCTAAAAATTAGAACATCCCAATAATGTGATTATGTGAAAAAAAAACTTTAAAAAAATATCAATTTTGCGACTTGAAACAAGCCAATTCCCATGATAGACATTTAATCAGTATTTCTTTCTTTTTAGTTTGATATTTTTTTTTTGAAAATCAAGTTCAAATCCATGAATATATTTTATTCACAGTCTTGAAATTACATGTGATCATGCTGCAGGTAGCGTTAAGCACCCCAACAATTCTCTTAAAGATTCTCTTGAATTTATTTTTTGAATAAAACATCATTTCTTTTTTTGCGACTTGTAACTCATTTCCCTGAAACGCATCACATTATTCACTCAATATTATATCATTATCATGTTTTTTAGGTTTCCCCCGCCAAAGACGGTACAAGCACCGAAGGCGCAATAACGCTCCGGCAAAGTAATAAATAGATAGTACCTAATGAGAATGTGGTACGACGGACACTTTTACACTGGCCGAGATGTGTGTTTGTTCGTGGCCCATGAGCTGATAGGCGAGGGGGTTACGAAAAAAAAAAACTTTTTTACAAACTTTTTCATTGATTACTTTTGTAACTGAACACTTTCTCTCATATCTGCCTCATTTAAAGGCTGAACTTGATATAAACACATATTTCGGAGTAAAAAGCATGCTTTTTCGGAATTTCAACATCTTGGCAATGTATTTTGACTAGAAATAACAATTTTTATCTATTTGCGGGAGCGCAAAATCACGGCGATGTATACGCAATTGCAAATTCAGGTGGGAATAGGTGGAATCGGGTTTTCCTCATAAGGGGCAACGCTAGCGCGCAAAGAACAGGTAAAACTGGAACCTATATAAGGTTTCCCGGTATGAGCGCCTTAGGCGCTCATACCGCCTTCGGCGGGGGAAACCTTAATAAATATATGAACGCCTGGAAGTCTGAACATAGGTTCTTGAATAAGACTGTGCAACAAAATCTATTTGTATAAAAATGGCATGTTCCATGAATGATAGGCCCACTGATTCTATATAATCACATGTAAACAAAGTGATACACATGCTTTATTCAACCATATATTCCCTATACATGAAGTCATGTTACTATTTATATCAAAGCTGAGGCAAACAAAGCCATTGAGGCGCTATATATAGTGTAGTAATGGTGCATATCATGAGAAATAGTCACTCAAGGGGGTCAGATCGCCAGAAAATGTACAATTGACCTCATCCAATTTTCGCAAATAATCCAAATTCAAAACAGAAAAGACGTTCAAAACACAGTTCTGCATAGCCAAAATGATATCCGCAATCGATACCATACCAAATATACTCAGATAATGCCAAGTTTTTATCCCTTTTCAGTCAAATTTAGAAGATTTCACTCAATGTGTAGAGTTGTCAATTTGATATTTTCTGAAGATCTGACCCATGGGCGTCCTGCAATACATGGAGATCTTGTGAATAAATGACTTTGATAACATGAATTTTGCGACTTGAGACTCATATTCCTGAAACACATCACAACAGGGGACTTGCATGTCTCATTGCGCATGTCTGTCACAGTGCATTTTGGGATGGATTCAGTTCAAATCTGGCATACAAATATTTGGCAATATTTGTATCGAAAATTGCAAGAATGTTCTCACCAATATCCAAGCCTGTATAAACGATTTATGAAAACCAAATGCATGATGGGAAAGATGGGGACTGATGTTATGAAAACATCTATAACAGATGGATATTGACATTAAATCATTGATAAATATTCCATGCTGAACATGACATGTTTTCTATAGACTTCACATTGTACCAATAGTCCCATAATTCCATGCGAATCAAGATTCAAAATGGCGGCTATGCAACTCCCCTATTGGTGAAGCCGCTTGGTTTATGTTTGACATGGAGAGGAATACATGGGTCAGATTTTTAGAAAATGTACAATTGGCAGCTCTGCACATTTAGTAAATTCTGCTAAATTCTGCTGCAATTTGGTCAATACTAGGTAAATTTGAGAATATTTGGCATTGCATTGATTCCAGCAATCTGTTTGGTTAGGTTGAACTGTATTTTGAACTTTATTTTCGTCTCAAATTTGGGTTATTTGAGAGAATTGGTGAAGTTGAATTGTACATTTTCTGAAAATCCGACCCAAATACTGGATTGTGAGTGGCTAATTAACTGATTGTAACTCCCCTATTGGTAAAGCACAAAATCAGGAGGTGATTTACAAATACATGATATAAAAAAGAATAATCTTCATAAAGAATTAAATATTTTACAGGGTTTCGAGTATATGATGTGTTTCAAGAAAATGAGTTATAAGTTGCAAAATGGATATTTTTCAAAGTGTTTTTCCACAAGATCACATTATGAATTGGAATTGGAATGTTCTTAATTTGTTAGGGTTTATTACTTATAGCTATATCAATTGATGTATCAAATTTCAGGACAATCTATGCAATATATCCTTTCGTTTTAAAGGTCCTCATATGGACTACATTTAGTTACTTTACTCTTTATTGAAACCTAGAAATATTGGAAACCTTTTTTTTTCAAAATCGAAAATATCAAACTTAAAATCTAGAAATACTTATTAGATTATTAGACTGTTTACTATCATTGGAATCAGCTTGATCTCATCTTTACAAGTATAATGGTCTCTCAAAATCTATTTTTTGCGACTTATGACTCATTTTCCTGAAATGAATTTTCTTTTGATTCAGTCAGTGCCTACATGCAAGCATGGTGGTATGTCAATCGATAGATATCTACTTTTTTTTTCAGGTGATGAGAGAGTGAGATTGGTTCTTTACGCCCTGATCAACATATTATATATACCAAGGGCGGGAGAGCTGAGAGTGAGTGAGTGAGTGAGATTGTCTGCTTTACGCCCTTATCAACACATTGAAAGGTTATATCAAGGGTGGGAGAGCAGAGAGTGAGTGAGTGAGTGAGATTGTCTGCTTTACGCCCTTATCAACACATTTAAGATGGTTATATCAAGGGCGGGAGAGCTGAGAGTGAGTGAGTGAGTGAGATTGTCTGCTTTACGCCCTTATCAACACATTTATTATGGTTATATCAAGGGCGGGAGAGCTGAGAGTGAGTGAGTGAGTGAGACTGGTTGCTTTACGCCCTTATCAACACATTTATTATGGTTATATCAAGGGCGGGAGAGCTGAGAGTGAGTGAGTGAGTGAGATTGTCTGCTTTACACCCTTATCAACACATTTAATATAGTTATATCAAGGGTGGGAGAGCTGAGAGGGAGGGAGTGAGTGAGATTGGTTGCTTTACGCCCTTATCAACACATTTAAGATGGTTATATCAAGGGCGGGAGAGCTGAGAGTGAGTGAGTGAGTGAGACTGGTTGCTTTATGCCCTTATCAACACATTTAATATGGTTATGAAGGGCGGGAGAGCTGAGAGGGAGTGAGTGAGTGAGGTAGGTTGCTTTACGCCCTTATCAACACATTTATTATGGTTATATGAAGGGCGGGAGAGCTGAGAGGGAGTGAGTGAGTGAGGTAGGTTGCTTTACGCCCTTATCAACACATTTATTATGGTTATATGAAGGGCGGGAGAGCTGAGAGGGAGTGAGTGAGTGAGATTGGTTGCTTTACACCCTTATCAACACATTGAAGGTTATATCAAGGGCAGGAGAGCTGAGAGGGAGTGAGTGAGATCGGTTGCTTTACGCCCTTATCAACACATTGAAGGTTATATCAAGGGCAGGAGAGCTGAGAGGGAGTGAGTGAGATCGGTTGCTTTACGCCCTTATCAACACATTGAAGGTTATATCAAGGGCGGGGAGCTGAGAGGGAGGCAGTTTATGATCATACCCAGGAAATAGAGATAGAAACAGAGGGAGAGAGGGACATAAGTGAAACAGTGAATCAGGATTAACCTACCCTGAAAAGTGTGCGTATTACACATAATAACTATAAGATGGGGCTAGTGGAATTAGGGCCTGAAACATTTGGCATTTTGTTCTGATTACTTGATTTAGGCTGTAATTCTATGTTAACCTATACAGGAAATCTTACAGTGGTCTGAGACCTGATGGGCCAGATTTTGTGAAAATATACAATAGATTCACCTTCACCAATCCTCTCAAATAACTCATATTTAAAACGAAAATCAGGTTCAAAATACAGTCAACATAACCAGACAGATTTATTGAATGAATACAAAACAGAATACACTCAGATATACTCAGTGATTAACATTTTTCACTCCAATTTACGATAATTTGCGAGATGTTTTGTGCATTTTCTGAAAATCTGATCCAGATAGAGTATAAAATATTAGTGTATCGAATAGACACCAGATGTCCATCCTCCCATAGTAACCCACTAGTAGAGCATATTTCCAAAAGGTGGCAGCACATACTTCAGTATACATGCAGATGGTCTCCTCTGCTCGATGGAAAAGGAGCAGCAGTAAAAATGTGATGACTTCCAGGAAAATGAGCCACAAGTCGCAAAATTGACATTTGTCAATGCTTTCTTTCCACAAGAAATCATCTGATTTGTATAGGGTTTAGCACTTATAGCTATATAAATACATGTAACAAGTTTCAGGACATTGTAATAAATATATTTTTAAGGCCTTTGTATAGAGTATATTTAGTTACTTTACTGGTAATTACCAATTCAGAAACTATTTTTTTTTCAAAAATAAAAATATCACCTTTGAAATATAAAAATACTTATTAGGTCTCTGAGTGTTTACTATCTTTGGAATCTGCCTGATCTTCTCATTTTAGATATGGGTCAGATTTTCAGAAAATGTACAATTGGCAGCTGTACACGTTGAGTAAATGCTGCTAGATTAGGCTGCAATTCGGCCAATACTAGGTAAATTTGAGTATATTTGGCTTTGCTTTGATTCTAGCAATCTGTTTGGTTAGGTTGAACTATATTTTGAACTTCATTTTCGTCTGAAATTTGGGTTATTGGAGAATATTGGTTATAAGTTGAATTGTACATTTTCTGAAAATCTGACCCATATGGTGATATCTCAAAATCCATATTTTGCGACTTATAACTTATTCTCCTAAAACGGATCACAAATGGTCTGTTATCAATATTTAGTATATTATAATGAAATCATCTCACAGTCTCCTCAATAGAGTCCCTTTGAGTTCAGCCTTTTATGAAACTCGAGGATGTTATCTTGAACTATATAGCTCAGGGGGAGATCTTTTAATGCCAGTATTCTCACAAAATCCCTATAAATTCCACACTCCCCCGAAATGCGTGATATTTTATTTACACTATAAACTAATATTTCCTTCCTGGGCTAAGACCAACATTGAAGTAAAGTTCCCGAATTATAATGAACAATGAAGAAGGGCAAACTAGCCCGAAAGCTTGTGTCAAATAAAATTCGTAAGAAACAACAACTTTATTACATCTTTCACCAGAATCATCATTTACCAAACGACCAAGATCGATATACAGCGATAACTCCCCTCTCTACTATAATGCTACCAGCCAAACCAGGAATCATCCTATGGTCAGATGGGACAGTTTTTCTGAAAATGTACAATTAGCAATTCTACAGATTTAGTACATTCTGCTAAATGAGGCCTAAATGTGGTCAATACTAGGTAAATTCGAGTATATTCGGCATTGCATCGACTCTAGGAATCTGTTTGGTTAGGTTGAACTGTATTTTGAACTTAATTTTCGTCTGATATTTGGGTTATTTGAAAACATTGGCGAATTTGAATTGTACATTTTCTGAAAATCTTACCCATTAAATGATTAGAGGGTAGTGATACGCTATAGCAGTGACCTAAGGCAGATCAAAATTAGGTCAGTAGGTTGTGTTGACCTGGATGGCTGTTACGGACGAGAGATGACCTCTGAATTGGAGGAGGGAATTTCAAGGCAGTGTATCAAATGTATATGGGTCAGACTTTTAGAAAATGTACAATTGTCGGCTCTACAAATTTGGTAACTTCTGCTAAATTAGACTGTTATATGATAAATTTATGCTATGTATATCTGAGTAAATGTTGGCATCGTGATGATTAAAACTATCTCTTCCTTTGTGTTAAACTGCTTTTTGAACGTAATTTTTCTCTTAGATTTGGATTATTTTAAAGGAATGAGGAAGGTCAATTGTACATTTTCACAAAATCTGACCCATATATGCATTTCAGTGTTTTGATAGAAGTTTTTTGTTCAGATTAATATTTCCGTCTAGTGACCTTGACCTTGTAAGGCTTGGGCCAGATGTTGATACCACATAGATACGTCCTTGGGTCATGTTGGGGTCGGGTGACGTCACTCTCTGGCAGGAAGTGGAAGCGTTGCAGTACTGACGTCACAATGAGGAAGAGGAGGTTGCGGGCCATGGCCTCCCCGGGACACGCTCTCCTGCCTGCACCACATGGTAGCACTCTGCAGAACACATTAATAAAAACTGTACAACATGCATGTGGGTCAAATTTTGTGAAAATGTACAATTCAACTCCCCCAATCCTCTCAAATGATCCAAATCTAAGAGAAAAACTACATTTGTAGTGGGTCCGCCACCCGGAATACAGCGAGGCTGTCGACTATCGCCGAACACCAACCAGGCTACGACAGCGGGGGCACTTCTACCAGCGCCGGAGACTACTACCTCCGCAAGGGGATCCAGGCTACGGACTCGAGCCGCGCCGCGGACCGAGATACTTCTGTTGTTCAATTTAAGCACCCTTGCTTCAGGGACAATACCTTTGTAACTGTATACCTTTGGGAAATAAACCAGGTTCAAACGAATATCCTCATATTCGTGATTCTTTCCGGAATTTCGTAAACTCGTGCCCACGAATCTGTGGCTCACTACACATTTCAAATGCAGTTTAACAGGAAGAAAGATATAGTTTCAATCATCGTCATGCCAAAAGTACTCAGATATAAGTAACATTTATCATATAATAGTTTAATTCAGCAGAAGTTACCAAATTTGTAGAGCTGACAATTGTACATTTTTACAAAATCTGACCCATGTATTTAAAGATTTTATTCAGGGAGAATTCATTTTTAACCAATTTGGGCGGGGGGTGGGGAGGAGAAATTTCATTGTGGGGCGACCTTTTGTGCCCCAACACTTAAGGGAGGGGAGAAATCATTTTTTTGCGCACTCTAAAATTGGGAGCTCAGAACGAAAATGATGTAGGGGAAAGGGGGGGGGGGGGCAAGAAATTGTGCCCAAACTATTTTTCAGAAAACAGATATACACAGATTTTCAGAAAATTTCCTGAAAATCTGACCTATGTACCAAACATTTTTTACCTCTTATTCCTTGGGTGGTCAGTAGGTAACATCTCCCCGCTCTCATACAGGAACCTCTCCGGTATGAACTCCCACGGCTCATACCAGAAGCCAGGGTCATGGTGCAGCTTCCATAGGTTGAAGAACACCTGCAAGTAAAGCGGTGAATACACAGTCAAGATTTGGGGGCCGGTTTGGCATCCACGATCCGTCGTAAGATTTGAAATTGTCCATTTGAGATCGTACATCAAATCGTAGGTCCCAAATCGTGTCAAAAGCTGTACACATGCATGATTTCAGCGCCGATTTAGCGCCGATTCAGCACCGATTTGGATGTATGATTTATCGTAGGGGGAAAAAAAGGTCTTCTGCGATTTCAAATCAAATCGCCGCTGCTTCTACGATTAATCGTTGATGTGTAGAGAGTGCTGCGATTTATTGTAGACCTTTATTATAGGGTCTACGATAAATCATAGGTGCCTCTACGATTTTCGAATAAATCCGGAAATCGTAGGTCTATCTGCGATCTGGCAATATAAAAGAATTGAATTATCTATAATTTTACTTTGAAATGCTATAACTTCACTAATTCTTGGAGTATCAACATAATTTTTTCACTTTTATAATGCCGAGTTTCCCCTACCTCTAGACATGTCAACATAAGGTCTCATTTTTCTCATATTTTATCTTATTTTATTCGACAATTAAAAAGAGAAAAAAACCCACCAGAAAATAGGTGATGTGTCACAGGAAAATGAGTAACGTTATATTTTATTTTATTTTTACAGTTTTATAATTTCTTGTTGGCTTTTAGGGTATTTCTTTAAAACTAATTTCTCAGATCTATATTCCAGAATCGCAGATAAAATCTAGACTGCAAACCCATCCACGATTTCACTTTTTACCCATTATTTCACTTTTTTCACCATATCGTGCATGTGTAGGTCCAAAAATAGGCACGATTTCAGGCAAATAAGCACCCACGATTAATCATAGATCCTGAAATTGTGTTTGATTCCCAATTCGTGACAGCACAACTTCTTAACAACGACAGTTCAGTTATCAACAAACAAGTGCTTTGTACAATGAATATAATAATAGTCAATTGAGGACATTAACATTGAGATATGTATATTGAATATACAATCTTGAAATTCCATTCATGTATCCAGAAATCTTGAAATTCCATTCATTTTTCGAAGAATATGAACATTCATACTGAGGTGAAAAAAATACATACACACTTCATAGAATACTCATTCCTGTACCTCAGGCAGCCTGCACTCCTCTCAGGCAGCCTATGTTGAAGGGTTATTAATCTATTTAGTCTCTGTCTGCTGTTGTTATATGTTATAATGTACGGTACTATATATATATGTACTCACCCCTGTTCCTTTAGGCAGCCTGTACTGCCCTATGGAACCCTATGTTGGAGGGTTATTAATCTATTTAGTCTCTGTCTATGGTTGTTATAATGCACTATATATATACTCACCCCTGTTCCTTAAGGCAGCCTGTACTGCCCTATGGAACCCTATGTTGGAGGGTTATTAATCTATTTAGTCTCTGTCTATGGTTGTTATAATGCACTATATATGTACTCACCCCTGTACCTTTAGGCAGCCTGTACTGCCCTATGGTACCCTATGTTGGAGGGTTATTAATCTATTTAGTCTCTGTCTATGGTTGTTATAATGCACTATATATGTACTCCCCCTGTACCTTCAGGCAGCCTGTACTGCGCTATGGTACCCTATGATGGAGGGTTGTTAATCTGTTTAGTCTCTGTTTATGGTTGCTATAATGTACTCACCTCTGTACCTTTAGGCAACATGTACTGCCCTATGGATCCCTATGTTGGAGGGTTATTAATCTATTTAGTCCCTGTCTATGGTTGTTATAATGCACTATATATGTACTCACCCCTGTACCTTTAGGCAACATGTACTGCCCTATGGTACCCTATGTTGGAGGGTTATTAATCTATTTAGTCTCTGTCTATGGTTGTTATAATGCACTATATATGTACTCACCCCTGTACCTTTAGCCAGAGTGTACTGCCCTATGGAACCCTATGTTGGAGGGTTGTTAATCTATTTAGTCTCTGTCTATGGTTGTTATAATGCACTATATATGTACTCACCCCTGTACCTTTAGGCAGCCTGTACTGCCCTATGGTACCCTATGTTGGAGGGTTGTTAATCTATTTAGTCTCTGTCTATGGTTGTTATAATGCACTATAAATGTACTCACCCCAGTACCTTTAGGCAGCCTGTACTGCCCTATGGAACCCTATGTATGAGGGTTATTAATCTATTTAGTCTCTGTCTATGGTTGTTATAATGTACTCACCCCTGTACCTTTAGCCAGAGTGTACTGCCCTATGGTACCCTATGTTGGAGGGTTATTAATCTGTTTAGTCTCTGTCTATGGTTTCTATAATGTACTCACCCCTGTACCTTTAGCCAGAGTGTACTGCCCTATGGTACCCTATGTTGGAGGGTTATTAATCTATTTAGTCTCTGTCTATGGTTGTTATAATGCACTATATATGTACTCACCCCAGTACCTTTAGGCAGCCTGTACTGCCCTATGGTACCCTATGTTGGAGGGTTATTAATCTATTTAGTCTCTGTCTATGGTTGTTATAATGCACTATATATGTACTCACCCCTGTACCTTTAGGCAGCCTGTACTGCCCTATGGAACCCTATGTTGGAGGGTTATTAATCTGTTTAGTCACTATGTACTCACCCCAGTACCTTTAGGCAGTGTGTACTGCCCCATGTTGACCTGCTCAGTAGTCATGTGAGCCATACCCAGTGGGTTCATACTGTGGTACCTGAGCACCTCCTGTATAACAGCCTGTGTGTAGTGTAACCTGCTCCTGTCCACCAGTCCCGGCCTCACGCCCCGCCCAACCTCACTCTCCATCTCCGCCGCTATCCTCTCCTGGACCTCAGGCCTGTTCACTAACACTGCAAACAGTGCAGTCAGGGTCTGTAGCATCGTTACAGCTCCTGGAATTTAGTATTCATAGAGTGATGGAGAAATATTTGGTATATTTATGTGATTATAGAAAAGTATAGTAGGTCAGTAAAGCAGTATGGAAGAGGAAGTGCAGCTCTGAAAATCTGGGCCTGATAGAAGTCTAAGAAAATACTAATCAGTTCAATCTTTAAAAGTGTCCTTTAATAACTACTGAAAATCACTATCCAAATGAATAATCAAAAAATAATAAATATGAACAATGTCAAATCCATCTGGTTTTTGACAATCACACTTAACCATGAAATGCTGACCTGGTATCATGAGGTCCAGGTTGAGCACACATATGTCCTCCTGAGACAGCTGCAGGCCCATGTCATCCACTCTCTCTGCACTCTGGTGCTCCAAGAACACATCCATGATACATGTCTGCCTTCCCGCCTCATAGTATATCTAGCAACAAAGACAGTGGTTGTTACACATGGTGCTGGGATTACACATATTTTTTTGAAGATTTTTCGCCGATTAAAATACAGAGATATGACGTAAAAGAATAACAATTTAACAATCGGCAA
This sequence comes from Sthenelais limicola, assembly GCA_942159475.1. Taxonomy (NCBI): domain Eukaryota; kingdom Metazoa; phylum Annelida; class Polychaeta; order Phyllodocida; family Sigalionidae; genus Sthenelais; species Sthenelais limicola. The sequence goes on along the minus strand of OW804100.1, from coordinate 112,259,208 downwards.
ATTTATATGTGATGTGTTTCAGGAAAATGAGTCATAAGTCGCAAAATTGGTTTTTATCACAAGATCTCATTATTGGAATATTCCAATTTTTGGTGGGTTGATCACTGATAGCTGTATCAATCGATGTATCAAATTTTAGACCAATCTATGTAATATAGCCTTTGGTTTTATAGCTCCTCATATGGACTACATTTAGTTAACAAACTGTTCATTGACACCCAGAAATATTGGAAACTTTTTTTCAAAAACGAAAATATTAAACTTAAAATCTAGAAATACTTATTATTTTATCAGACTGTTTCCCTATGGGCACTGAGTGCAATGGAGTGCAATGGAGTGCAATGGCGACTGCAATGGGAGTGCAATGGAGTGCAATGGAGTGCAATGCAATGCCAGTGCAATAAAATTACACTCCTATTGCAGTCAAGTCTCTAGTTGAGTGCAATAGGAGTGTAATTCTATTGCACTGGCATTGCAGTATCTTATTCCTTTGCTATATTACATTCTACAACAATCATCAAGTTACATTTATTATTTAGATAACTAAAGGATCTTTTCCCATTAAATTATTGCCGTTTTTTTTATACAAGAATTCCGACTGCAATGCCAGTGTATTTCTATTGCGCTACCATTGCGCAATGGCCATTGCATATCTATTGCAGTAATGTAGTGACCATCTTTGGTCTAAATCATTGGAATTTGCGATTTTTAGTGTGTATTTAAGTCAGAATTCAGGATTTAAAAGGGTCTACGAGATTCAGGAAAGGGATTCAGAGCTGGATTTAATTTTCCCAGGTAAGGATTGAAAATAGAAAAACTCCATTGCAAGTATAAACTTGCATGATTCGGGAAATGGGATGTATGAAAAACGGGAAACAGGATGCAAGGTGTGTGTTGGGGGGGGTCTTCCATACCCTGTATTAACCAGTGTCCTATTTATAAGAGTGACCTTGTAACATTTGCCATTCGCAATATAACCTCTGTCTAATTTTGGTCTTAGCTTTGAAAAAGTGGAGAACAGAATGTTATATAGTAAAATTCACACCTCTTAATGAAAAACGCTAAGTCTTGCATTTCAAGGTTGGAAATTAAAGAAAATGAAGTTTATAGGACAGGCTTGGGGTATCTTTTCCTGAGGGTATATATTTGTCTCTATATAATCCTAAAAATAACTTCCAGACTAAAATATCAAGGAATCTAGAGCCCAAAATGTGAGGAAAGGTCATTTTTGCAATTCTTTCATAGGAATAGCATCGCATGAAATATAACGCAAATAAATATGTGATAATAGTCACGATTAGGTAGTTTCAGAAAAACTGCCACCATCTTGCGAGATCTTCACCGATTTGGATCATTCAAATTTTTACATGATGCTGACAGTGTTACGGCTCTGTAAATGTACACTCTCACCTTGTAGATTAAAGATCTTTTCCCCTGACAGCGTTAACGAGACGCGTAACATTTCGGAAAATTCCGTCGCGCATTGTGACCGTCGCATATGATAATAACAATATTATAGCTTCACTGTCCTCATGACCAATTGTGGGCCCAATCGACCAATATACCTTCATTCAAAACACAATTCATCCCTCCCTGCATTATTACTCAATTATTGCTTATTAACAATCATTTTAAATAGACTGACCTTGCAAAAATTATCGTGATTCCTGAATACACAATAACTTCTGTTTAAGTTTAACCTTAGCTTTCAGAAGTGTGAACATTATGTGATAACGTGTGAAAATGATACCACACCCATATGAGTATGGGTGAGCGAAAAGGGGCATTGACAGGTGATAAAACCTAAATGTGCCTCATGTAGAAAATCGCATATGTACATATCTTGAGACATGGTACAATACGCATTTGGGCAATCAATGTTGTTGTGATTGATCATCTACATGCACAACACCGTGCTTGGGGTATAGTTTACATTAGCCCTGAGAAGCACACAAGTTAAAGATGGGGCGCTTTGCCATTGCTTCTGCTCTTTGATATAAACCAGGATTTATTCAGATCGGTGCATATAGGATTTATATAGGATTTATTTTTTCCTTTTAAAATGATGGTATTTGCCTTTTTTGGAATTATCATTAGCATTTAGCATGTTCATTATAACATGAAGCACAGCTAGGACTAACAATTGCAATGGGCTACGCGCAGATTTCATCTTTGATAAGGGTGCAACGAATGGGTGATAACTTTTAGACCAATACACCATTTGCAATTGCTCAAATATATATATATATGATTATTTATTTGATGCTTTTTCATAAATTAATCCGGGCTTAACTAACAAATCTTTGTGTTCAATAAGTTAGCTTCTAACATCTCCTACATTATCCACTTTGTTGTTTTAAGATATTCTAGAAAATGGAATTTATATTCATATCGTAAATATTAGAGTGGATTATATTCTTAATATAAGAGGGCTGCAATGCAACAACCGTTGTGTCTTCCAGAGGGAGAGGCTTGCCGGCTTAATGTGTGTGGGTTCAGGTAGATGATACATGGGTGGGTGGTGTGTCAAGTGCAAAATGTCACCTAGGTGCATGAGTGTGAAATCTTTGTTAAGTCCAACCCTTTATTATTGTTTTATTAATGTTATATACGCAGAGTATATTGTCATGATTTGTTATCTTCATATCAGACTCCTCGAGAGAAAAAACACAAAAAGGTCTTTTAATATCCTGCTCATTATCCTCATGTGTGCGAATTTATATTGTGTGCAAATATTTCCTTAACTTAAATAATGTATCACAGTACATATATATATGTATATTGATATGGTCATCAAAGAGACATAATGCGAACAAGCACCCTTAGATATATTATTATTTCAGTACACATCAGCACATGTATGTATGTATGTATGTATGTATGTATGTATGTATGTAGCCTATGTATGAGGAGAGTATATATAAAATACTTATGTAATCAAACAGAATTTAGGCAAATCCATTTTTCTACTTGCTATACTGTTTTTTCTAAATCCAACCAAGTCTTGATTTGAAAGAGACTCCTTTATTCTATAACATATAAAATAATATACATAGGGCCTAATAGGATGACTTAGCCTAAATGATTTGTCCCTCGGCCTATGTGATGTCTCCGACTATAGGCCTATATCTAGGTCAGATTTTCAGAAAAATTAGCAGCTCTACATATTCAGTAATTTCGCCTAAATTCTGCAAAAAATGATAAGTTTTGGATATTTATGAGTATATTAAATTGGTATCGCATTGATTTATAGTATCAGTTCTGTTATGTTAAACAGCATTTTGAAGCTCATTTTTGTCTTAAATGTGGGTTATTTCAGAGGATTGGTGAAGGCGAATTGTACATTTTCTGAAAATCTGACCCATATACTATATAGGCCCAATAGTTCTTATTATACAATAATACCTTATTAGCAACGATTGCAAAAATAGGTACAAATAATGGTTCTATTAACATGGGAGTTTAGGACAGTTGAAGAGATATGTTAGGGTATTAAATACAATTTAAATTTTGCAAAAGGCTCAAATATATTTTGAGCAATGAACATAAGTATTTGGAGATTATTTTAGACATTATTTCGGCGACCAATGGATTAGAACCGATGCGCCACCTAGTGTATTGGCTTGTGGGCGTGGTAGGCCTAACAAACAGCTGGACATCGCCCTCCATTTTGGAACTAGACTTTAATTCTACAAGGCTGGAATTCTCGCATAAAAGACCATCAGGTAAGGAGCATTATAGTACTCTTCCTTTAATACAAAAGGATAGCAATTGAATGGCTCAATCGTAAAAACTATTGATTTCTATCCAAAAAAAAAATTGTTGGTATAATTCAAGTTATGCAACGTTACACAAAACAATTCAAAATGGCGGCTTAAAGCCAAACAAACAATGCCGTAGTGGTTGTGTGAGTCTCTTTCGGCCCGTCGCCTACACCTCTCTCGCACTGACACCTCCATGCCGCTCACACTGCGGCAAGCTCGGTCACCTAACAAGCTTGTCAAAGCACTAACACCTGTGCTGGGAATTACGGCAGTTGTGTCCACCAACCATTGCTTGGGGGAGTTGGGACCCACTGTGTCAGGGGTGAAGAATGCTTAGACTTCCAAGGGTATGTGGCAACGTAATTTGTATGGGATTTTCTGCTGAAAAACCACCCCTTTTCCCATGAAAACGCTGACTTTTCAACCCTAAAAAAACTGAAAAAACGCCGACATTTTAAAAGTCATAGGACATGTAAATGTACATTTCTCATATCATTTCTTTGAGTAACAATTTACTGAATATATATTTACTATAACTAGACTGCCCACCTTTACAAGGGTAGTCAGCGCCTCCCCTTGTAAGGGGCGGGAGGTTGAATAACCTACTCAAGGGGAGGCGGATTCAGAGGTATGTTAGGGGGAGGGAGAGGTTGGTGTTGAAATGAACGTCGATGACCCCAGTCCCTATGGTTATGATGGGTTGATAACTTTTGGTACGTAATTATGATGAAGAAGGGTTATATTATGTACTATATATTATATCGAACAATATGTGAAACTATTAGTCTGCCATATGATATTTTGGTTGAGACATACATATCTCACTTTATTTAACTTACTCTTGTTATACTGTATTTCCTATGTACACTAGGTTGAGAGCAAAACTTGCCGGCCTGTAAATAATCCTGTACTGGATTCACTCACTAGCTATTAGACATGGGTTTTAAAACTCGACGTATGGTTTTACCCAAGCAAACTGTAATATATATATTAGGCTTTTATGTGTAGATAAAGGGAAGGGTAGGAAGACCTAGGTGTAAATCCTATAAGGTACCTAGAAACCTGTAGACCTGTTCATCGTACAAAAATTAATGTAAAAACTCAGTGATGATAACTAAAAGATATTTCTATTCTATTCTATTCTAAGTATTATTATGTAGATGTGGAGAGTAATACATGTACAGTTATACATGTACATGAATAACAATTAATATGATTTCTGGCAAAGTATTCTGCACAGGGTGAAAATGCCTTTTCGAAGAAAATCATTGAGTATTAACAGCTATATGAGGGCGGTACTTTGACTGTGGGTGGTTCTTTGACTGCCGACCTTAAGGCATACATGCCATGTAAAAGAAGATACATATTACGCATACTGAATCTGAAGAAGCTTTCTTTTTTTCTTTTATTCATATTTTGTTATCAATATTTATCTAATCTTATGTAATACTGTATGACTGAGAATAACGTCCGATAGGACGCAATGTTATTGCAGAATAAGTGCTTTAAAACAAAACATAAATGATAAATATGTATAGCATACCATGAGTAATTTCCCAGAGAAGAAGAGAGGGTACGATGTATTTTCTAAGTGTTATCGACCCCATGAAGATCACATTTTGTTGACAGATTGAATAAAACATTTTTTTAAAAAAATGTAAATGATAAAATAATACATTCATGTTCTTATCATTTCAGGAACTTTGATGCTAAACAACAATATGATTCATGATGGTGTCATGATGGTGTCATGATAAAGCAAAATGTTACATTTTAACTGAATAAACTGTATATATGATGTAACCATTGTCTTGTCTTTTCTTGCTTAAATTCCGCTGATAATAAGTCATCTCTTTTTCATACAGCATGGTACAGTACATTACCGTAATTGCAATATTATATTGTATATAAACGAACCATAATTAAAGCTAATATTTTCCGTTTTCACCCCCGCGAAATTGACCATCCCCGTCCCCCCCGCAAAATTGACCACCCCCGTCCCCCCCTGAAGCCTGGCCCACGACGCTCCCGCTGCGCTAAAAATAGATTTCTGAGTGCAAAAAAAGTCCATTCTATTGCAGTCACATAGCGTTTTCATTGCGCAATGGCTATTGCGGTCACATAGCGCAATAAGTGGTTACACCCATTGCGGTCACATTGCACAATCATTGCGCTATGTGAACGCAATAGTGAGTGCAATGATTGCACTCAAATGCCCATAGGGTTACTATCATTGGAATCGGCTTGATCTCATCTTATCAAATATAGTAGTATTTCAAAATCTATTTTTTGCGACTTATGACTCATTTTCCTGAAACACATCACATATGAAAACAATTTGGTTAATTTTCAAATTAAACAAAACATACCATAGGGGAGGTGAAGTTTAATTTTAATTTAATCAAGGTAAATATTCAAGTACAAAAGTCGTTCAAAAATCATTCACAAGGACTTTTTTTTTTGTTTTTAAAGATTTTATTCAGCATTCCTGCCATCTTGGCATGTACAAACTAAATTGTTTCTTCGCTGTAACCTTTTGATTTTAGACTTTTTTTGTTTCTTTTCTTATTTTTCTTTCGACTAACCTACAACTTAAAACAATATCCCTGTATTGACAGCGGATCTAGCAAAAATAGTTGACTGACTTGCGAGTCACGAGAGTACACAAATTAAATCATCAAAAAATAGATCTCTTTACATGACATAATACATTCAAGGTGTTAAATTATACAGAATTCCTTCATGAAAACTTTCACTTTAGTAAGCCATTTCAAACATTTTTGTCAAAGGCAGCGTTATAACATAGGGCCTTGAAATGTCTCTTTGCCTCGTTAGCGAAGGTTCTGAATTCGATGACGTTATTATAAAATAACTTCTGCCTATGAATCATGTTCTTGGCCATGAGAATTATCCAATTAAGGAAGACATTATGATCCTGGTTACCTATAAGACCAAGCAAAATACTTTGGGCGTGCAAATCATCAACCACAGTCGGTCTTAACACTTCGTTTTCCATGAATCTTAACATCATCTGATCCCAAAAGGCACGGGTTCTATTACAGTTGACAAAGAAATGTTTCAAATCGTCCTTTTCATCGCAGTATCTACATATGTTTTCTTGCACTATCTTAATTCTCTTCAGATATTCATTGCAGCAAATAGTTCTATGTATTACCCTGTACTGAAGGGCGTGTAATTTTGTTTCTGTGCAGCATTTTGAAGACATAGCATGAATAATCTTGGACAGATCCTCATCGGGATCCAGATACAAATCTGCCACCGTATCTTCCCAGACTCTAAGTTTGTCATAGTGTGAACCCGCTGATCAGTGTAAAGCTCCTCAATATCGACCACCCGCCGTGACGGTGCATAACAATGGCCATGAACTCTAGCTTTATAACTAACGCCTTCAAAAAGATAATTGGGGACCAAATGGATCAATTACAATACTCCGACCCGGAATCAGCCGTCGATTTAAATAGTGCTCAAATTTCTATGGAGACAAATGACGCAAGTTCATTAAATCAATTAACTGAACCAGCCCAGAACCAGGCCCCGCCGATTGACAACAGTGAGTACCAACAAGCAAGTCATGCTAGCTCCATTAATATGCCGATCGACAATAGTGAGTACCAGCAACCCCCAACCCATGTTGATAATATTGACACCGGTATGCAAAGCTCTGCCCCAATCATCCAAGATAACCAAATGCCAATAAAAAATTTAGATGCGCTGGCCAAAGATATTAAATCTCATTTCTCACTCCTACACAATCAACAAGTAGCCCACACAACCTAACAATTCGCCAATGTCAATGGTCGAATCACAACACTCTCAACAGGGTTCTCAACTCTCTCCTCTTCACTAGATGAAAAGCTAACTTCCTTTGAAACAAGGTTAAAAGAGGTAGAAAGCACATGCTCAGCAGAAACAATTGATGCACTAGTTGACACCAAATTTAACGACAAGATACAAACCCATCTAACCGAAGTCGACAATACCTATTCTGACCACAAACAGAAATTAAAAACTGATTTAACTAGATGGAAAGATGAGGCACTAGTACAAATAAACGCAGCCCTTAATAATTTTAAAGGCCAAATAGCTACAACCACAGCAAGTGTAAAAAATCTCGAAGCAGAATCAACACGACTGAATTCCTGGTTAACCTACTCTCATGCAATAGCCACCAGTAATTCAATATCAATTACGAAAACGAATAAAACGGTGAGCAGCGCAACAGAAAAAATCGAGATATTAGACACTAAATCTCGAAGATTCCATGTCATAATAGATGGAGTCCCTGAAAGGAAAGGTGAAAATGTCTATGACACAGCAATAGATATAATTAACCCCTCAATCCGGGAATTCACCCCAGATTATCTAGAAGCAGCTTACCGACTTGGAAAATTTAAACCAAATAAGACAAGACCAATACTCATCATCGTATCCTCGTTGAGGATGAGAGATCAAATCATTGGCCTATCTAAAACAATCAGACAAAATAGTCCAATCCCCAATATCTGGATAAACAAAGACGTGCCCGATGATTCGAGACGCAAACAGCAGCTACTCAGGAAATGTCACCTGCCCCTGAAAGAGAAGGATAAAGTAAACCCCCCTTACTTATCTACAAACTTTATTGCGTATAACAATAAAAGATACTACTGGAATGAACTCCACACTCTTCCAGAAGGTTCAAGGCCCGAGGATATAAAATCCAAGTCTTTCCTTAACAACACAGCCTTTGGCTATCAGGGAGAAATGGTGTACGCCTCCAATTTCTTCAACAAAGAGTTCTGGTACAAAAACATCAAGTACTCATCAGTGGAGCAAGCAATGCAACACCGCAAGTTGTTATCCGGTAACCATACTGAGTTAGCAGCAGCAGTTACGTACACCGATAACCCCTATACTATCAAATCGATTGGGGATAGCGTTGAACCGTCAGATTATTGGATTCAAAACCAGGAAGATGAAATGAAAGCAATGATGAAAGAAAAATTCAGTCAAAACACCGACCTTCTTCTCAAATTAACATCTACCCCCTACAATATATACTACGAAATGACGGCTAGCAAACGGTGGGGGACTGGCCACAAACTCACCGACCAAACCTTCGACCCAAATAGCTACGAGGGAGAGAACATTCAGGGCCGCGCTCTCGCTGACTTAAAAGGATTTCTCATAGCAAACCCACCAGCACCACAATACTCGTAATACAATGAGTCTGCAATACTATTTTGTGGGTGACTCCCGTATTCGTCAATTGGAGTACTATTTGGATGCATACATAAACCCTGATACCTTTCGTGTGGCCTCCTTCTCGGGAGCCTCACTAAAAATGTCGGCTCATTTAGCATGGGACTCAGTGGCAAGGTACAAACCTAATTATATCATTATGCTCTCAGGACTATGTTCATTGACAAGAAAAGACCGGGATACCAAACAAGTCCGACTTGTAAACCAACGCCCAGACGACGCAGTTCTGAAATACATATCAGACATGGATTATGTGGAATACATTCTTAACCAAGCAGTCTACCCACGTGAAACCTCAGTAATATTCGGAACAATCACCGGCATGGATCTCGCCACCTACAATTACCTCCCAGCCGCCTACCCAGACCAAGACATACTAAACGATACAGTTACAGTCGTAAATCAAGCAATAACCGCAAGAAATGTCAACAACTGCCTTCCAACACCTTTTGTCAACTCGTATATTCACTCCAACGTTAACAACAAGCACCGAAACATATATTCAAGACTAGACAATGACGGCTGTCACTTGACACCCACTGGACTGGACCAGTGGGCATGGAAACTTACCAAGGCGTGCCGTTACTTATAAACTACCCACCGAAGTATCCTTTAATCACCACCATCGTTGACGGTGGCTGATCTATTCATATCTAATTAATAATTAAAATATTTCAGCAAAACTGAAGCTATCTAGAGGTTGGCCACCTCTATAAAGGTGGGTGACTTGTTATTTATATATGCATATATCCACATGTTAACCTACCCATGTGTAAACACATGCATCGCCATGAAATTGAAATAATGTATCACTACTACTATCACGAGTCATAGAAAAATGAAAAAATGGGTATAGTACAATGTCTTAGAACGGGATATTTAACCATCAAATATTCACGTTGTACTCAATTGGGGCGCTATTCGCCCAACGATATATATGCAATTATGTTTTGATCATATGCACATATATATTTAAATGTATACGTTTATAAGGTTCTACACTGAGCATAATACCATTATAGGTACTATACAATGAAACAATTTTGAAAGATGTATCTAATAAATTTCAATTTACCTAGGTGTTATTGAATCCAACTCAGTTAATGTGAGAATAATTAATTACCTGATATTATATACAGCCCTTGATCTCATAATCATTACTCTTTCCATGACCCAGAGAGTATAACAAATTATGAACTCTTAGCATTAAGGAATAATGGCCCTTTTCCGGCCTATACACCTGTTGTGTGTATTGATACCTGGTATTAATACACAGGTGTGTGTGTGTATCTACTAAATTAAGTAATACTGTTATAATGGCAGTACCAGTTAATTCTATTGACCAATTGGCCCAACTGGCTACTTCGAAGGGAATGAGGTTTATAGGTTTGAATGTAAGGAGCCTCTTGAGGAACCATGAGGAGGTGGAGTCCCTGCTTTACAAATCCAAGGTTGAAATGCTACTACTTTGCGAGACTTGGCTCAATAAGAATATCTCGAGCAATCAATTAGTTATTCCTGAGTATAGACTCACTAGACTGGACAGAACTGGAGGTAAGGCGAGAGGAGGTGGACTAGCCATATATACTAGAGATAACTTACAAATTGACTCTGACAAATATGCATACTTAAATACCAGCAATCCAAATTTAGAAATGCAAATAGTATATTTATGTGAAAACAACCACAAAATAAAAGTGGTCCTCAATATCTACCGCCCACCTGGCGGAAAATACAAAGAAGCCCTGGAAATACTACAAAGTGCATTAGACGATATTTCAGACAACCATGAAATATATATCTTTGGGGACTTGAACATAAACTATGGCGACCAATCAACACCCCATAAAGAATTATCTAAGCTGGCAAATGCAAATCAATTAATTCAATATATATCACAACCAACGAGAGTCACCTCCTCCACCGCCACCATATTAGACCACATTTATTCCAATTCTAAGTTTATACTTTCCCATGGGGTCCTTGATTTAAACATTTCTGATCATAAACCCACCTATATGATACGAAAAAAACAGAAAACTGAATTTACAAAAACCTCCTTTGAAACAAGGAGTTATAATAATCTAGACTATAATACCTTCTTCCAAATTTTAAAAGACCACAATTGGACGCATTATTATACAATCAGGGACCCCAACGAATGCTGGAATTATTTTGAACAATTCATCATCAGAATACTTGACCGTATGTGCCCAGTTCGTCAATATAAGAACGTTAGAACCAGATGTAATTGGATAAACGGGGAACTTTTCGATATGATGAAACAGCGGGATAAATACTTTCGTTTGGCCAAAAAATACAAGTCAACAGACTTGTATGATCGAGCAAAAAGCCTAAGAAAATTAACTAACAAACTAGCCAAATCATTAAAAAACAATTATATAAAGCAAACCCTTGAACACTGTGCCGATAACCCACACAAATTCTGGGAACAAATGAAGCCACTTATTAACCCGGAAAAAATGAAATCCATAGAAAAAATTGTCTTAGAAGTAAATAATAGCTCCATTGAGGATAAAGAAGTACCAAATTGTTTCAACAATTACTTCGCTTCGATCGGCACGGAACTAGCTAGTAAAATCCCTCCACTAACTGAACCTGAAGCAAATACTTATAATCGGAATTTGGCCAACGAAAGAGATATCCCAGCATTTAACTTTAAAAGAATTATTGAAAATGATTTAAAGAAAGTTATAGGCAACCTGTCACAATTCAAATCATCAGGCCTTAAGAATTTAAACTCGGACCTATTGAAGAAGATTTTATTCTGTTTAATAGATCAGTTTAAATATTTACTAGAACTTTCACTATCAATAGGTAAAATACCTGACAAATGGAAACAAAGCAGAGTTACCCCTTTATTTAAGGCTGGTGTCACAACTAACCCAGGCAATTACAGACCCATCTCAAGTATCTGTCTGCCTGCGAAGGTATTAGAAAAGGTAGTCCAATCTCAACTCATGTCTCACCTCAAAGATAATAACATACTTTTTAATGGGCAATACGGATTTCGTTCAGGGTACTCTACAAATGATGCTGTGGTCTCTTATTTAAACCAAATATACTCAGCTATAAACAATAAAGAGTATACTAGAGCGATCTACTTGGACTTCAGGAAGGCATTCGACACGGTCGATCACCAAATATTACTCAAAAAATTAACAAAAATTGGTCTGGGAGGAACAGAATTAGATTGGTTCAGAAATTATTTATCTAATAGATACCAACAAGTCCATATAAACAACCATACTTCAAACCCCAACCTGATAACCTGTGGAGTACCACAGGGCACCACACTAGGCCCCATTTTATTTTCTATTTACATAAATGACTTACCAACCCAAGTGAAAAATTCAGTGACCCAACTATTTGCTGATGATACCATTATTTGTAAATCAGGTAAAGACATAAATTCAATAACTAAAGATATACAGAAGGATTTAAATAGTATTACTACTTGGTGCAAAGCAAATAAGATCTCATTAAATGAAGACAAGTCGAAAATTATGACCTTTCTAAGTAAGCCCTCCCTGAGGTCCAAGTGGAAAGCTGAAGCCTCTGCCTATAAACTCTTTTTAGGTAACAATCAACTGGAAGAAGTGGATGAATACAAATATCTAGGGACTGTCGTTGACAGCTCCCTATCATTTACTAAGCATTTAAACTCAATAAAGAGAAAGGTTTCTCATGAAATCTGGCTCTTTAGACATCTGAGAAGTCGGTTGAATCGGTATCTTAGTGCACAAGTTTACAAATCAACTATACTACCATTAATAGATCAATCAGATATTTTTTATGATTCGGCCTCAGAAACAAATTTAAAATTCCTTCAAACTTACCAAAATAAAGCTCTTAGAATTATAACAAAAACAAATAGGTATCAAAATGTAGACCACTTCCATACCCAATTCAACCTTCTTCCATTAAAAGAGAGGCGGAGGCTACATATTCTTCAGCAGGCAAACCGATTAAAAATTCAACCTGAATATCTATATTTAAGAGCTCTACAAACTCGCCAATTCCAGCAGGGAAAAATAATTTTCAAATGTCCAATACCAAGGCTCGAGCTAGTTAGACGTTCACTATATTATAAATTACCATACTATTGGAACAGACTGGAAGCGGATCAACAATATATCGATAACCCTAAGCAATTTACCACAAACATAAAAGAAACAAGTATTTGGCTTGACCACAATTTCTTATATTGAATCGTTAGGTTTACCCTTCCATGCAGTCTCCATAACCATTTAGAAGCAAACTCCCCCTCCTCATTCTTCTTCTTCTCACTATACGAATACAACAACTTTCGCTCCAACACATCGTTAGAAATACTCCTTATATTTTCTGATGTATAAGCTAACTTAATAGGAAACACCTCAAACCCTAATTTGATGTTAATTTATGAATGGCCATAATGACCAACGGTCCTTTGTCACGACTAGATATTAAGTAAAAAAAAAGTTACTTTACAGATAGACACACTATGGTCTACGCTCATGTCATCCCATGTGCTCACCACCGCTCTAGTAGCAGGACGGATGAGAACATGGATAGGACTCAAAATGTCCACTTTATGTTATAATACCAATAACAAAATAAGCGGTAAAATCTTGATGATTTGATGAAATTAATTGCTTAAAACTGCCATAAGATAGAGGCCACCATTAGATCGTTGAACTAATGGTGGATTGTTACCTCTATCAACTTGTATGAAAGGTGTCCAGTAGGGCTCGAGATCCTCCCACCCCCGGGAGATTGACCCACTGACGTAAGTCCCATAGGTGACTGAATAAAAGTAACAACAACAACAACAATGACAATACCCAGGATCTTAACAACATTTTGCCAGCTAATTTTTGCTAGCCTTTCATCTGAAACATCATCTTCTCCTATTACCATACCGGCTGTTTTATTTATGTTAACAACTAGGCCCGACGCGGCTCCAAATCTGTCAATTACATCAAGAGCTTTTAACGCCGATCTCTCATTTCTGAGAAGCAATGTGGTGTCATCCGCGTACTGGACAATTTTGTTATTAATACAACCTGTACGAAAACCTTCAATTTCTACTATTTCTCTGATCTTGGCCCCAAGAAATTCGACCACCAGTGTGAACATGGCCGGCGAAACAGGATCTCCCTGCTTCACCCCACGTTGTACGTCAAACCAACTAGACATATTACCGTTGTTAGTGAAAGAAGAGACTGAGTCCCTTAATAGGGTCTCAATCCACTTACATATAAACTCAGGGAAACCAAAACAGTGCAGACACTTTTGTAGAAAGGTCCAACTAATCGTATCATAAGCTTTTTTGAAGTCGACTGCGATTAGCAGCCCATTCTGGCCCCTTTGGGCCAAGAAATTTACACTACCTTGAATTCTGCGAATTGCTACACCAATATATCTGTTCTTAATGAATCCGTGTTGATCTTCATCTATAATATCTAGTAACACTCTGTTAACTCTCTCTGCTATAATTTTAGAAATAATTTTGTAGTCTACATTTAAAAGTGTAATGGGTCTCCAGTTACTTATATGCCTAAGATCACCTCCCTTCTTAGGGATAACAGAGATAATGCCCTCCCTTTGTTGAGAAGACATACGCCCTTCGATATTCACAGCTAACAACATTTTCATAAAGATATCAGACAATTCACACCAGAATGTTTTGTAGAATTCTACCGACAGACCATCCGAGCCGGGAGATTTACCATTTTTCATATCAAACACAATCTTTCTAACCTCTCCATTTGTGATAGGCCTCTGAAGCCAATCCTTGTTATTATCATTTAGCACCTTAACATCCGAGTCAAGGAAATAGAGAGCCTCGGACTCGTCTATGTCTTGGTTAGAATACAATTCGGAGTAAAAACGCCTCCCTTCTTCTACAATTTCTTCAGACATCCGACAAAACATTATTTATAAGGAGACATGAAATCGTTTTCTTTCCAGCGTTCTGAGACTCTAAATTAAGAAAATATTTGGACGTTTTTTCTCCATCCCTTATCCACTCCGCTTTGGACCTAATGAGCGCTCCCTCGGCTTTAATTAAGTCGATTTCACACATTTCACTCTTAATTGCTCTTATTTCTTCCTCTTCTTCAATACTTAGACTACTTTGAGCGTCTAGTGCTTCCAGCCTTCATTGCATGAAACCTTTTTTCTCATTCCTGGCCCAGGCCTTGTTCCTACTTTTAGCACAGAACCTGGCCTTGCACTTCTCTTTCAAAATATTCCACGTCAAAATAGGACACATTTCATAATACTCGAACAGATGGTCATGTATAAGTTTTTTAACATCTTCAACAAGCATCTCGTCAGATAGAAGTTTGTTATTCAGCTTCCACAGACCTTTACCTCTAGCTTTGCTTTTACACACTATATCCACATATAATTTTTTATGGTCAGACGAGGCCAAGATTTCGGCCTGTCCACCTGATACCTTACCAAGCACAGCCACACTAAGAAATATATAATCAATTCGAGATCTTTGGCTGTTCCTTGACCATGTATGATCACTATTAGACAACATATCGAGTGAATCGCCTAAATTGAACTTGGCTAGAAACCTTTCTAATCTAACAGACATAACCTCTTTCGGTTTATTCACAATATCAATATTAAAATCACCTAGTATGGCAAAACAGTGACAATCAATTGGTGTCAACATCTTACACAGCTCTATCAATGCTGCTTTTTGTTTAGATCTATGAGAGGAAGTCGGAAAGTATACAGATACAATGCACCATACAACTCCTTCTATCTCAATACATACATATACAAATCTTCCACCTGTGTCATTGCCTTTTGAGATAAATTTGAAAACTAAATCATTGGAAATAAGAATAGCTACACCATTTGAGTTGGACTTGTGGAGTTGTGACTCAGGTACATATTACCTCTCCACTGACTGCGCCAAATGGGCTCAGAATTTGAATCAGAATGTGTTTCTTGGAGGGCATATATTGCTCTTTTATGTGTACCTAATTTACCAAACAGGTCTTTTCGTTTTTTAATGTCAGCTAGTCCATTGCAGTTAAAAGAATTCAATCTAAAAGTGTTCTGGTTCTCTTCTGGTTCATTGCAGGCTTGGACATTGGGATCAGTTGATAATGTAGAAGATGTCTCATAGTCTGCCATCATGAATGTTTATGGAATGCTTAACTGGCAAGAAAGTTATTGATGCTTGAGGAGATTTACGAGCCTCCACTGTTCATGGCGGCAGCTCTGACCTGCAAGTGTGCACGAACCCTCTCCCACACTGCACCCATGATGTTACCTGCTTTCGGCCATTTCCCATGGTCTAGGACGTCGGGGTGTTGGGAGCCCATCCCTATCCCCCACACCGTGTCGAAAGGGGCTGCTTCTCCCAGCCGTTTAGTTTTAGTTTCCAACAGATATTCCGATATGTAGGGGTTTTGAACCGCTTTGGCCTTAAGCGCGACATACAGAGTTTCATGCATGCCCTTCATCCAGTTCTTATGTTTCAGTGTCCCAGCTTTCTTTGCTGTGTTTAGTACATCCTTGCACAACATAGGATTTCTCATTGCTACTATTGCATGCGCTCTCGCTGGGTCTTCTGTGGCCCTCATGCACGAGTGTG
The DNA here is from genome assembly GCA_942159475.1 of Sthenelais limicola. Lineage (NCBI taxonomy): Eukaryota > Metazoa > Annelida > Polychaeta > Phyllodocida > Sigalionidae > Sthenelais > Sthenelais limicola. The sequence goes on along the minus strand of OW804100.1, from coordinate 112,242,555 downwards.
CCAAAAACTGCTCGACGCAGGAGAAATTTACACCTCCCGTGTGGAAATCGGCACGGTGGTGGTTGGACAATGGAGATTCTTTTCCAAAGAATACCAGAGATTCGTCATTTTCTGCCTTCAACAATGTAATATGATTGATTTCCTTCGGAAGAGTATGGAATTGGTCGTAATAGTAGACATCTCCATCTATGTTGATGTTACCTTCGAACTGGCTTATCCTATCAAACAGCTGCATCCTCCTGGCTTTACGCACCAGGAACTCGGCTCGGTTTTCCCTGAGCCTTAAGGTCTTGGGGAGATCTCTCTTTACCCACACTTTAGCATTAGTTTCAGGTAGCAGGTATTCCTTTAGCTCTAGTCTATTCGACCAAAACTCAAAGGCCTCACAGTCATTTTTAAATGAGATCCTCATATGCGGGCCAGCTCTGTTCACCTTAACCCCTTCCGGGACCACCATACTGAAGCCGTGAGTCAGAACTTCAGTCATCGTAGCGTTAAGGTATTGTTTGTCTTCCAGAGCTGATTTCTTTGCCTTAGAAATGCCCTCGATAACAAATGATTTGCTCATACCTTCTTTTTCTTTGGTCAGCTTTTCTTCTGTTCTTTTTTTGGCCTCCTCCGCCATTGTGATAAAGGCCTGATCATCTCTCTTAACACATAGTTTTCGTAAGATCGCAAGCTCCTGATCTTGTTTGTTAATGCATTTTTCCATCCTGCTTAGGCGGTCTTCGTGCTCCGTTTTCGCCGTAACTAGTTCACCGACAGTTTTAACAGTGTCCTTCACCACTTGGTGATTAGTCACAGAGACGGTCAAGGAGTCTTTCAACCTCCTCTCCATTGCATTCATCATCGCTTGCATTTTGCGAATCATGGGATCATTATCCAACTCAACATCCATCAATTCATCTTCATTCTGGCCCTCATCCGCCAGTTTAATTTTCTTCGCGTCGTGAGCCATGGGTGATGCCGTTCACGAGGTTTGTTTACTATTTTTCGCTGTTAGAACAGCGCGATTAAAACTGGGACTACTTAGACCTGCGCGATCACAAACCCTTGGCCTCAGCAAGAGTCAGTTTTCGCTAGTTCAAACTTTTAGCAACACACAAATAATTTTAGATCACAAACATGTAGGATTCTAAATTATCACAGTCCTTAACTTCTCCTTTTGTTGAGTTTTCCCGTTTTTAGGCACTAGTAAATACCGAATCAGGGTCGGTGCTCGGGCTTTCCCGCCTTTTGGCTGTCCTAGGCTTCAGCACAAAAGAAAGTTCTGAGTTTTGTAATTACTCACTTGGGTGTTAATCAACCTGCGAAGTCCAATGTACTTTACAGATCAATATAAGTGCGATTCTTGCTTCTTTACACTTAAATCCTCTGTTCGTCTGATTAAACCTTTTTCAAGCTTCCCTGCTCATGTCGGTGGACAAGGCAAGATGGCGATGGTCCCACCAGAGACCACGCTAGGTTAGAAAAGTTCTTTGTGTCGGAGAACAGTCTCACAGGTGTATAGAATAATCCTTTCTTTGCGTTCCACAGTGATTCATGAACACTTTCTGCTCAAAAACCAACTCTGCACTGCTACGCTGAGAAATTAAATGACGAAATGGCCGGAGCCTCTTCAAATGTACTATCAACCCACGCGCGTTGTAACCGGAAGTCCATTCACAAGGACTTAATGCTACCAAACACTTTAGGATATGACTTGTATATCAAATGTAATGTATTTAAGGAAAGTGAGTCATAAGTCGTGAAAATTAGGTTTTGAGATATTATCATCTTTGGAAAGATGAGACCAAGCCGATTCTAATGAATGTAAACACTGAGGACATCTAATAAGTACTTTCATCTTTTTAGTCAGATATTTTTATTTTTGAAAAAAAAAGTTTGCAATATTTCAAGGTCGATAATTATTTGGTACATGTATTGATACAACCACAAGGACTAGAAACCCCAAAAATGAAAATGGTCCGACAAAGAGATCTTGTAAGTAAACAACTTTGAAAAATATCAATTTAGCGACTTATGACTCATTTTCCTGAAACACATCACAAATAGAACCTGCTCACCATGACCTTGTCCATCTCATTCTGCACATGTCTGAACATGTCCTGCTTGACCTTGACCAGCTGCTGGTAGTAGCCCCGCAGTAGTGAGAAGCGTAACCACGGGAAGAAGTCTAGCGCCATGCCGGGACCTGACTGGGTGAAGAACTTGCTTCCCTCATCACTCATCTTCAGCATGGCTGCCACAGTGGAATCATCTACACCCCGGCCATACATCTGTTAATATTAATGAAACCATATATCTTTGATACTTTGGGAGGCATAATTATGATTCAGAACTTGTCTAGAAGCATAACCGCAAGGTGTGTTGGGGGACTTGTACATGAACATCAATTCATTTTATCATTTTCATTTTCAATGACACCCCTCTCCGCCCCCACCCCCTCCTCTTCCCCCCTCCTACCAAGTGTTCCGCACACACCACTGCCACTGGTGTCATGTGTACGGAATGCTCTATGCCTGTGTGCAGCTGCAGCAGTGTTGTTATAGTGGCGGTACCTATGTGTACTATGGTGTACTATGGATCTTTCTGGTGGCTGAACCCGACTCTATCATTGATTATGTGCCCTAATGAGGTTTAGAAGCAATTTGATGAGATTCTGGGATGTTTTCATTTTTTCTCTATAGGAACCTGCTGCGACTTCCGACACCAGGGATCACTGGTCTGCCGGGATCTATTGTTCGTGGAGCCTAACCCTGTCGCTTCCAGCGACACAGGAGGGCTTACGGTGATAACTCAAGTTGATAATCAAATGAAATACTTGTTTCAGACGGATAAAGAAGTAGTTGGTGTGTGTATATTGTCTATAAGGTGGCATAACAATGATTTAATGCTTACTGGGGATAATTTGGACAGTTTAGAAGCGCATGTTTGCCCTGAGTGAAAGCCCTAGCCTCCGCAATGATGTCTGTTGACAAGTGAGCAAGGCGGAAGTTCACACCCGGAACCGCAGTAAAAGTGGAAGGATTTTTTCAAAACGGAACGGGTATGTGAACTCTTATATTTCGAAAAACGGGGCCCAAGGTGATAATGTTATGTAGTCTAGACTTTAGAAAGTTCTTAATCGAATGAAATACTAGTTTGAAATGGCTAAATAAGTAGTTTGTGTATGTATATTGTCTATAAGTAGGTTTCTGTCAGTTTGATGCAACAAGGGTAATCAAATAAAAATCTTCTTTGCATGTGCAGTAAAATACAGATCCATGCACGCACCTCCGGGTCAGGTCACGTAAACAGTATGGTGACTCTCATGGTGTGTGCTGATGTTTTTCGGCCGTAATAAAAAAGGTTTGTTTATCTTTTTGTCTCTCCCATGAAGTGAATCTCATCAGATCACCTCTAAAAGCAATATTTCCCGAGGTTTTGTGGGCTCGCAGGTAGTGTGCCTGACGGAAGACAGAAGTATCTCTTAAATAGATTACGGTCATCATTGAAAATTTCTATAAAGTGATGTTGAATAGTGAGGAATAAAATGGCGTTTTTTTTCCTTACTGCGATGTTTCAGTTACAACATTTTTTGTGCTGAGTAGGTTAATCAGCTGCCTTTTCACGGAAAAAAGAGGTAGTTGCGTCTCGTCTAGGTTTTCGCATATTAATTAGCATCACCCATGGCACTGATGTATCCTGAGGTTCTTCATTGACTGTATCACTCTATACGATTCAGAATGATTTAGTTAAGATAACATTTCATTGAACTTGTGGAAAACTAATTGTTCTAATCATTCAGGATGTTCATTCTCAGGACTTTTTGTAAATGCTTTCAGATGCTTCTACATTCTTGCATCAGTCAGACATTATCACCTGGTCTAAATAAACAACGAAAAGATACCAAAAGGCAGTGGTTTAAATGGTTATTTCCATCATGTTTCATTTAGTTCTCATTAGCAATTGTGGGCTCCTTGTATTGGCAACCGCTAAAAGGGTGAGATTTTGTGAAGATGTACAATTCACCTTCTCCAATCCTCTCAAATAATCCAAATCTAAGCAAAAAATTACGTTCAAAATGCAGTTTAACACAAAGGAAGAGATAGTTTTAGTCATCACGATGCCAAAATTACTCAGATATACATATTATCATATAACAGTCTATTTTAGCAGAAGTTACCATATTTGTAGAGCAGCCAATTGTTTATTTTCTGAAAATCTGAACCATAGAACTAGCCAAGACAAGAACCAATATATGGGTCAGATTTTCAGAAAATGTACAATTCAACTTCGCCAATCTTCTCAAATAACCCAAATTTCAGACGAAAACCAAGTTCGAAATACAGTTCATCCTAACCAAACAGACTACTAGAATCAATGCAATGCCGAATATATTCGAATTTACCTAGTACTGACCAAATTGCAGCCTAATTTAGCAGATTGTACTAAATGTGTACAGCTGCTAATTCTACATTTTCTGAAAATATGACCCACAACTTACTGCACTAGCTAGGAGGGAGGTGACCGCCTCACACAGGATGGCCCGCAGGTCGGTAGGTTCTCTGAATCTCTCGGCCAGGTCCAGTTGTTCCAGGCAAGGCAGCAGTCTGTCTCCAGTCCCACCTTCTCCTGGATCCTCCTCCACACGTATGTACTTCTGCACAAAGACAGGAAAGAAATTGTTCCATAAGAAAACATCTGTGTTAGTTCAAAGTGAATATTGTGAATTAACGGATCCTTCTGCATTGCTTGAACTATTACTTCCATTACTTTTCTGGACTTTAATGTGGTTTTTGTGCTCATCTTTCACGATCGTAAATCATGTATCCGCGTGATCGCTACAGACAAACTCGATCGAACACCGATCTTGGATTCATGAATTTGTTCGACATGGAGGAGGACGATATGGATTTCTATAACACACAAGCCCAGACTTGTCATTTACAGAATAGTTCCAACCTTTCAAGACCAAATACTCCAGCTACCCCGTCAAACAGTACCCAGATCACATATCCAAGCCAATGTTCCATGAATTCCAACTCCATCGCTACTTCTCAAGCTGGTGCTTCGAACACAGTAACCTCTACCACTGCTTCCAATCAGCTAAGTCAAAACTCACCTATCTCTTCAGTTGTACCTTTTGCTTCTCAGCCAATAGCCCAATCCCAGCCTCCTGAGAATAGACTTGATCTTAAACTAGAAAGATTTATGGATGGTATGACTCTATCGGTAAATGCCATGAAAGATTCCCTAGAAAAGCTAACACAAAGAAATGAAATCTACGAAGGAAGATTTGCTTTTATTGCGTCGAAATGTAATGAGCTCAAATCTGACTCAACTTTGGCCATCGCAAAATACAATAATCTTGATACTAAAGTCTCTGATATCAACCAACGTCTGCCTGCTATTGAAACGACCCTCTCAAATTTTGAAAATCGCTTCAAACAACTAGAGGCTCAAAGCACCCAATGGCCTAGGCCTAACTCTTTACCGAGAAATGCTCCCATTACCTCTAACAATTCCTTCCAACAAACCAACCCCAGATCAAATCTCTGAAACCAATCCCTTGACGAATTCCAGAGAGCTAAGTTTGATAATTAAGGGAATCAGTGAACCCACAGATGAAATAATTGCTGATACGATCAACACCTTTTTTGAAAATATCAAACTAACAATCAAATACAACCAAACAGCTGGGGCAACGCGTTTAGGGGAATATAATGATGAAATAGCTCAAGAAATGGAAAACAATGAATCAGATCTAAAGTACGGAAGACCCATTCGCCTAACAATGCTCACCAACACAAATAAAACTAACATTTTCATAGCCCTTTCAAGAAACCGCAATAATCCAATTATCCAAGGGATAAGAGCGTTTAACGATCTCTCTGAAAATGACCAAATACTTGAGAAAGAAGCTAGGGCTTTTGCCAATGCTGCTAAAGTAATCCATCGGAAAAGAGCAACAGTCAGAGGCACATCTACTATGATCGAAGGGGAAATGTTCGAGGCATCAAAATATGACCTTCTACCATTCGGAATTACACCTTTAACCGCCTCAAACTACGACACCCCTGATGGGACATGTTTTCAGGGACATATGAGTCCCCTCTCTAATCTCTATTCGTGTGAGCTACAATTGGATGATGCAACCACTGTCCATTCGGTTGAACAGCTTTACCAACTGAAAAAATCCATTCACAACAATGCTAAGCCAGAACTAATAGAGAAACTTAGAGCTATTAAAAACCCTTACACCATCAAACGTGTGTCACGCCAAATACCTGTATCCGACGAATGGAACAAACAGGAAAGAGACATTCTGAAAGCATGTGCTAAAGCGAAATTTGACAAACACCCTGAGTGTTTGCATTTTCTAAAAAGCCTCAAACAAGGCCACATCTACGAAGCGACGTTTGAGAAACCTTATGGTTGTGGCTTTAGATTAGTGGATGCACAACAAATTACGAGCAACAATATTGAAGCAGGCCGAAATATCTTCGGAAAAATCCTTGAGGAAATTAAAGAGGAGTACACCTGAGAATTAAGTATCAGTTTTCCTACTATATCATCCCTCAAGCCTTGAAATGCCTGTTTTTCAAGTACTGATCCTTGGCGACTCCCGAGTGAGGAACTGGAAATCCATAGCTGAGCAAATGTCTGCTGAATACCAATGCTATGATCTCCAGCTCACCTTCGTCGCAGTACCTGGAGGCACGATCGATATCATCACTAACCAAGCAGTAATACTTTTCCATTACCTTCAATTTGATCTTTTATATTTCTGTGGAGGTATTAATAACTTTTCCTGCAAGCTTGGATATCGCAAAATTGTTCCCATTCACTCCAAAGAAGAATCCTTAGCAGACTCGGTTTTCAAAGATCTCCTCCTATCTTTCCCCAAGCTCAAGGCTATTGCAAAAGATGTAATTCTTTGCGAGATTGTGGGGCTATCCTATGAAATGTACAACAAGAGAAACATCACCTCTTCAGAAGACCAGTCGACTATCAACCAAGCCATTTTTCTAATCAACAAGCTGATTAGGAAAGTTAATAGGAGAAACAAACTGATAACACCCAGCTTCGAAGGGCATACCCATAAAATTCGCAATGGATTTATCTCTCACAGATATAAATCAACCACCTCCGATGGAATACACTTTACTCTTGAAACAAACACTAAATTTGTTAAAAAAATCTTTTCTACAATATATATGAACATTAGACAAACAGTAGACTTCTATCTGAGAAAATAACTTCGCACACAATACGATCTATTTGTGATTGGAAGCTTTTTCTTTCTATGTCTTTAACATTTACTTTAAAAATTGCAATAGATTACTACATAACCAATTGAATCCTATATCAATGTTTCTCTACAATATGTTTCTCCCAATAGGTCGGTCCAAACAACTGAACATATTCTGTACCTTTATTATATACCATACGTTTCTTTCGGTCTTGTGTCAAATTTTACTTCACAATGCTTTTCTCCAATAGTACGGTGCAAACTAAAGCTTACTCTAGCTTAATCTCATTGATTCTTCCCTTCTGTTATCCGCTCCCGTCAAACCAATGCTATATCTCCAATAGGACGGTACAAACAGATTTCAACAGATGGCGTGGCAGTTTCTATGTTTGAAGCGCACACTTCTGCTTACTATAAATACCTCTGCCCAAACGTTGCTCTCGTCAGACCGATCTGAACCTCCCTCATCGCTACCTAACCCTTGCGTTCTATGTATATATCCCAATGCCAATCATTCGAGTATTTCATGTTGATAGTGTTTATTTCTCTATGTTGGCTTCCCATTGATGAACCCGACTACCTCTTGCCATGCTTTATACATTACCTCACACTTATAGAAGTGATTCGGTTATGGTTATATTGCCATTTGTATATATTGTATAGTCTATATACTTCTGTCTCATACCTCACACTCTATGTAGTGATTCGGTAACAAAACAGAATATCATTTGTTTATTCCCATGTGTATTGCTTTATATATCATCCTCCTCTACCTCACACCTTATGCAGTGATTTGGTAAATAAATGGATGCGTATTCTTCACAATTAATTCTAATTATATCTTTGTTCTTCCTCACCACACAGCTGGCCAATTGGCGCGTTGTCTAGCTGTTTGGCGAACAACTTACACATAGCTTGTTAATTTTAATTTTGTTTTTTCCCTAACCACTGGAACTTTGACATCCCTTTTGTGCCTCCTGGCTACTCTTATTTTTTCTCCTCGTCCGTTTCTCCATTGGTACTGCCACTTGGCTTTGCACTTAGCAACTTGCCAAGCTCTGCTCGCCTAGATCTAAAACTTAGTAAATAATGACTCTTAACAACAGAAAAAATGGGCTGTTCTTCTACTATCTAAATTGTCAGAGTGTAAATAACAAATTTGATCTTATCAAGCAGAATATTATAACACTCAAGCCAGACTTCATAACACTGGCTGAATCATGGCTTAATATGTCAACCCCTGACCAACTTATTTCTATACCTGGTTATAATCTGATTAGAAGTGATAGGAGTCACTGTATCCCTGATACTAATAATGTTAAAAAAGGCGGTGGACTACTATGTTTTATCAAATTAGGCCTGCACTTTGAATTTATTCACGAGTCTACAAACTCCCAACCTTATCTCGAATCGGTTACAATTAAGATAAAACCTATGAATATCAAACCTTTCTTTATTACCTCTGTCTACAGACCACCGGCTGGATCTATAGACCAATGTCTTGAATCATTGTCTAATATAATATCTCACCATCGCCTTGGTAATAATGTTCCTGCTGAACACTTTATATTTGGCGATTTTAACATAAACATACAAAAAAACAACTGTCCCCTTAAGGCCAAACTAAAACTCTTTAACCAGCAGAATGGATTATCTCAACTTATCACTGAACCAACTAGATATGCTATAAGAGGCGAATCCACCACTGCTAGCATTATTGACTTAATTTTAACCAACTCAGAGAATATAACAGACAGTGGCACTCTAAATCATAATCTAAGTGATCATGAAGCCATATATTTCATCAGGAAAAAACCTAAAACGCAGAAGTCTTTTACCCTTAAAAAGGGAAGGAGCTACAAAAATTTTAACCTTAATCTTTTTAGAACCAACCTCAGAAACAACTTCGAATGGAACTTGTTTAGAAATCTGGAAGACCCTAGTGAGGCTTGGGAGTTCATCTCTAAAGCTATCTCGGATACATTAGACACTATGTGTCCGATTAAAAACATCCTTATCAGAGATAATAATGACCCATGGATTACTAAAGAGATCCTGATCTCAATTAAACAAAAAAACCTTGCTAGGAAAAAAGCAAAACGCACTGGCTTACTATCCGATCTTAATGAAGCTAAAAGATTAAGAAAAATCGCCAATAAACAACTAAATAATGCTAAAAAAAATTATATGCATCAAACTCTCTCTAATGTTAACGATCCTAAGAAATACTGGAAAACCATAAACATGCTTCTTCCCTCCAAAACTACTACCTCAGAAATTAGCCTAACAAATGAGGATGGAACTTTAATATCAAATTGCAACCTAGCAGACTACATAAACAACTACTTTGCAAATATCACTGCTAATCTTCTTACTGATATGAATAATGAGCCATGGATTCCCCCGTTGCCCAACCTTCAAACTGAACTAACTGATATTGCAACTAATGAAATTGAGATGCTTAGTCTAATCTCCAAAATTAACCCCTCCAAATCATCTGCCATTGACAACATCTCAAACTCGGTTATAAAAGATGCTTTTACCATACTACTTCCTGAAATCACTGCTTGTATCAATTTATCCTTGTCTAGCTGCATCTTCCCCAAACTTTGGAAAACTGCTACAGTGGTCCCCCTTTTTAAAGGAGGTTCTTCTTCCCAAGTCAATAATTTTCGTCCTATTTCTTTGCTTCCTACCCCAAGTAAACTGATTGAAAAGATTGTTCATAATAGGATTCTTACCTATCTCAATAACAACAATATCTTAGATGAAAATCAATCAGGATTTCTTCCTGGCAAATCAACAATAGACTCAATTAGTCGTCTCACTGATGACATAGCCTTAGCAGCCGATAAAAAAATAGCCTCATTACTTACCTTTATTGATTTTAGAAAGGCCTTTGATATGGTGGATCATAGCATTTTACTTCAGAAACTATTTAACATTGGAATAAGAGGCAACTTACATAAATGGCTTGAATCTTACTTATCCAAACGTTCCCAAAAAACAATAGTCAACAACCTACTCTCTATGGAAGCCCAACTCAAATCAGGGGTCCCCCAAGGCTCTATCCTTGGACCTCTTCTCTTTCTGGTTTTTATCAATGATATTGGACATTACCTTAATCACACAAATTACTTACTATATGCAGACGACACTGTCCTTTATTTATCTAATATCTCCACCACCAAATTATACCTTGATATGCAAAATGACCTCAACTCACTTGCTAATTGGTGTAAAATAAATAAATTCCTGATCAATGCCACTAAGACCAAGCTTATGCTGATTGCCAAACCTTCTATCAAAAAGGCACCTCCCCCAAAATTAATAACCCTAGATAACAAACCTCTGGAAACTGTACACTCCTACAAATATCTTGGAGTCCTCCTAGATGACAAAATTAATTTTCAACCTCACCTTAAAAATATTATCAAAATTATTTCACATAAGTTATTCCTCTTCCTTCGTATCAGACACCTCCTCACGACTAAATCGGCACTCACAGTATATAAAAGCAAATTGCTTCCCTTTTTTGATTATGGGGATATCCTATATCATGATTCAAATAGTGGAAATCTGCAAAAATTACAAAGACTTCAAAACAAAGCATTGAGAGCTATTGCAAGAACTGATCCTCTGTACCCCACTCTTGATTTACACAAAGACTTGAAGGTTCCATATCTACATAACAGACGTGAATTGCATCTTAGAGTAAATGGTTTCTCAAGGTCCAGAATGAACTTTTATACTTCAAACCATAATGAGAATAAAAACACAAGAGCTAATGCTGCCCCATTATTGAAAACTTTTCCTTATAAATCTCAAACTGGTAAAAATTCTGTATACATCAAAACTGCCAATTCTTGGAACAAACTTTCCCCAAAAGAAAGAAATATTGGAGATATGGAGGCCTTCAAGTCCCTACAGAAGAAATGGTTAAGAAATACGCTTGAACAAAATGTGTAAGCCTGTTTGTACTAAGTTTTTCTATCCTAGTCATTATCCACTGCACTATCTCGGATCACTCTCATGTGACAGAGGCTACTCCTTGTAGTTGCAGATCTTATATTCTAGTTTAGTTTTCTACTATTGTGAAACAACTAAGTAATAGACAAATGAGGTCACACTTTTTAGTGGTTATCCCATTGTCATATCACTAAATGTAAATATGTATGCATATGTTATATCAGGCTGGGTTACACCAGAACATCCTACCACCATTGGAGGTGAGGTACCCAGTTGAAATAAAATCTTAAAAAAAAAAAAAAGAAATGCCTTAGATCAGTTCAGCTCAGTTCTGTGCTAAATGGCAGAAGTTGTTATCCCACCTTCATGCTAATAAACACTACATGGGTCAGATTTTCAGAAAATGTACAATTGGCAGGTCTACACATTTGGGAAATTCTTCTAAATCAGACTGAAAAATGAAGAATAGTTGGTATATCTGCGTATATGTTGTATCATAGTGATTTAAAATATCACTTTTGTTATGTTAATCTGCATTTTGAAGCTCATTTACATCTTAAATGTGAGCAATTTTAGAGGATTGGTAAAAAATGAATTGTACATTTTCTGACAATCTGACCCATATAACACCCACCTTTATGACATGTATCATGAGTCTCTTGAGTAGAAGCCAGCCCTTGCTGAAGGTAGAGTAGAGAACCCCGTGCCCAAACAGCATGTCAGAGCGGAACGCTGGCGGCCGTCCGGCAAACATGTTAGATCGCTTCACTAGTGCATCATGTATAGCACTGTAACTGTTCAGCACCACAAAGTCCATGCCATACATCTGCAATTGGAAAGGTTTTACTTCATTTAGACTATAAATCATTTGTATATAGTCTTAATCTAATAATTATCATGTATCATCTTGTAAGAGCCCATTTCAGGGTATACAGGGTCTCATAGTCAAGTGACCAAATAGTATTGTGAACATTTAGACATTTGTTTTTACTCAATTTATCAGTCCTTGACAAATAACAACTGTGCAACAATTCTGCGAATCTACCAAATTTCCTTGGACAATCATTTAGGAAGTAGTTCAACTTCAAATAAGATCATTCCTTAGTTGTCACCAAGTTCAGACTGTACATTATTGGCACCGTCCACATTACTTGAAATGAGCAACCCATGTTTGGGGCTTGAAACCTGGTGTCTACAGGGATGCTCTTATTTCTTTTGTAGAGTTTAACCTTCATTACATATGTGATGCGTTTCAGGAAAATGAGTCATAAGTTGCAAAAAATAGATTTTGAGATGCCATTATATTTGAAAAGATGAGATGAAGCCGATTCCAAAGATAGTAAACAGTCTGATAAAATAATAAGTATTTCTAGATTTTAAATTTGATATTTTCGTGTTTGAAAAAAAAGTTTCCAATATTTCTGGGGGTCAATAAACAGTAAAGAAACCAAATATACTCCATATGAGGACCTTCAAAACCGAAGGATATATTACATAGATTATCCTGAAATTTGATCCATTGATTGATATAACGATAAGTGACACACTCCCCAAAAATCAGAACATTCCAATAATGTGATCTTGTAAAATAAACACTTTAAAAATGATCAATTTTGCGACTTATGACTCATTTTCCTGAAAGACATCACTATTATTTGGTTACTACTGTGCCGTTCTGAGTGCCTTCAGCATTTGGTAATGACGCCCATGTGTGCTTCAGTTCTTGTCATGGTAACATATGTCACAAAAGATGCAATTTGATTTGTTCATGACCACTCATGAAGAAAAAAACTTGTTCTGTCTTCAGCTTGTCTCCTCCCAATTATAAACCTACATCGTGCCATTTGGTATCATTATTATTTCTGTATATTAGGAAAAAATACAGAAGTCAGTTTACCTTCATAGAGTAGACATCTCCATACATATCTGCCCACTGAGTGAGAGTCTTGTGGGGGGCCGCGGGGTCCAGTCTCCAGGCGACCCCGACAAATGGCAGCCCCCGGGGGCCAGGTGGCAACTGGTGCTGCCCCCTCCTGTGTACCAACCATACTACAAGCAGCAGCAGCAGCAGAACAAGTAGCAAGTATAACATGGTCTGTAGCGGAGAAGAACATGATTTAAATTGAATATAATATTAGGATTCAAACACATTTGTAATGTTTCAGTTAAAGGTATAGGCGGGTGTTCAATGGAAAAAAATTGGTCGGTGACTTTTTTATGAAACGTTCAGGCATCATTCCTGACTACATAAGAAAGCAAGAAATGAAAAAAAAAGTACATCACATCGACATGATTTTGTTTTTGTAATGTTTCAGTTAAATGAGTCATAAGTCGCAAAAATATTTGGTAAGAAAAGTTTGCAATATTTCTAGGTGGATAATTACCAGTAAATCAGCTGAACATACTCAATAGGAATATCTAAGTAACAAACCGATATAATTAATACAAAAGTAATAAAGTCTTCAATTTTGGTAAATGTATTCATAAAACCACAAGGACTATAAACCGCAAAAATGAAAATATTCCAACAGTAGCGTTTATATATTTTGCTTTGCTTGTACAACATGCCCCAGGTCGCACCTTTGCTTGTACAACATGCCCCAGGTCGCACCTTTTTGTGTCCCACAACCACAACTAGGGCACAAGGTGGAATGACTGTTATATGTACTCTCTCTTAGACAGGCATATATGTATACAGGACAGAGGGGGAGAGAGGGGGAGAGAGCGACAGAGAGGGAGAGAGGGGGAGAGGGGGAGAGAGAGGGAGAGAGAGGGACAGTGAGGGAGAGAGGGGAGAGAGGGGGAGAGAGGAGAGAGAGGGGAGAGAGAGGGACAGTGAGGGAGAGAGGGAGAGAGGGGGAGAGGGAGAGAGAGAGGGAGAGAGGGAGGAGAGAGGAGAGAGAGAGGGGAGAGAGAGGGACAGTGAGGGAGAGAGGGAGAGAGGGGGAGAGGGGGAGAGAGAGGGAGAGAGGGAGGGAGAGAGGAGAGAGAGTGGGGAGAGAGAGGGACAGTGAGGGAGAGAGGGAGAGAGGGGGAGAGGGGGAGAGAGAGGGAGAGAGAGAGGGAGAGAGGGAGGAGAGAGGAGAGAGAGTGGGGAGAGAGAGGGACAGTGAGGGAGAGAGGGGGAGAGGGGAGAGAGAGGGAGAGAGGGAGAGTGAGGGAGAGAGGGGGAGAGAGGGAGAGAGAGGGGGAGAGGGAGGGAGAGAGGAGAGAGGAAACAACAGAGAGGTGAGGGAGGGAGAGAGAGGGAGAAACGGAGAGAGAGGGAAAGAGGGAGGGAGCAAGGAGAGAGGAAATAGAGAAGTGAGAGAGGGAGGGTAAGAGAGAGGGAGAGGGAGAGAATAGGGAGGGGGAGGGAGAGGGAGAGAGACATGGAGTTAGAGAGAGGGAAACAGAGGGAGAGAGAGCAGAGAGAGCAGAGAGAGCGAGTGAGAGAGGGAGACCGAGAGGGGGAGAGAGAGGGAGACCGAGAGGGAGAGAGAGGGAGAGAGAGGGAGAGAGGAGAGGGAGGAGAGAAAATGGAGAGAGAGAGGAAACAGACAGGTGAGATAGGGAGAGAGAGAGAGAGAGGGAGAGAGAGAGAGGGAGGGAGAAGAGTATAGCAGAGGAGGGGCTCGAGAAAGAGAAAGTAGCAATAGCTGTAGCTGAGGAGTGAGAGAAGTGCTAGTGTAAAGCTGTACAAATAAGTAAAATGTATCTCTTGACTTACAGAGCCGTCGACTGCAATAACTGTGTCACACTAGACACGTCCTATATGTGAATAGTTTACATTTCCCTGCCCCCAGTCCCCATGTGCATCTCTACCCACAACTAGTAATTGTATAGTAGTACGTCAGGTAGAAAATACATACGTGTACATTTGTACAGTATCTTGCTCAGTTTATGTCAATGACCCATTGAACTGCTGACCCATGAACGTATCTTATGTTCGACATTCCAGGAAATTTTGTAACAATTTGATAAGCAGGGAATTTGGGAGGGGAGAAATGATCTCAGAAGATGATAGTTGTGGCAGAAAGAGACATGTGGTGGTTTGTTTTTTATTGTTTTTTTGTATTATTTTATTTTCACTGAAGAGGAGGGGAGGTTATAGAGGTGAACTGGATCAGAGAAAAGAAGATGACATACGTCAGGACATGTACGGAGACAGAGAGACATAGAGTATAGCTGGGATGGGTCATAGTTTCAGAAAATGCACAATCTGCAGTTCTACACCTCTGTCAAATTGGGCTAAATGAGTGTGAAAATTGAAAAATGTTGAGTATGTCTGAGTATATTATGTATTATATTCATTCAATAAATGTCTCTGGTTAGGTTGAACTGTATTTTTAACCTAATTTTCTTCTTAAATATGGTTACTTCAGAGGATTGGTGATGGTCAAGTGTACAATTTCTGGCGATTTCACCCATATAGAGGAGACCGAAGCATAGAGAGGGCGAGCATGGAGAGACACGCGGAGAGACACGCGGGGAGAGAGAGCGGGGTCAGGAGAAAGAAGATGTATGTGTGTTTAGTTAGGTGCACTGGGGTGGAACTTCATGTATACATTACCATCCCTGTAGCATATGGGTCAAATCTCCATAAAATGTACAATTGACTTTCACCATCCTCTCACATAACAAGAACTTCAGGACGAAAATAAGGTTCAAATTGCAGTTCAACATAACCAAACAGATTGCTAGAATGAATGAAGGTAGAATATACTCACCTTCTCAACCACCTGCTCCATCACCTTCTCCACCACATCCTCTACCTACTCCACCAAATCCACCTCCTCCACCTGCACCACCTTCTCCACCACTTCCTCAACCTCCTCCACCTCCTCCTGCACCTCCTCCTCCTCCTCCACCCACCTCCTCCTCCTCCCCCAC